>VVAS01106335.1:0-11739 GCA_015103295.1 Ptychochromis oligacanthus | reverse complement strand
ATATTAACAACAATAATAATAATAATAATAATAATAATAATAATAATAATAATATTAAGTTGAGAAAACTCAAAATATTAAGGCAGCATGATTCACTATATTATGACTGTTCACTTTAGAAGAGTTCTGGTAACTTGAATTTTCTTGTTAACCTGATTTCAGTATTTCTGTGAGGTTCTTCTTCTTCTTCTTCTTCTTTCAGCTGCTCCCTTTAGGGGTCACCACAGCGAATCATCTGCCTCCATCTCACCCTATCCCTGCATCCTCCCCTGTCACACCAACCCTCTGCATGTCTTCCTTCACTACATCCACGAACCTCCTCTGAGGTCTTCCTCCTTTCTGGCAATATTTCTGTGAGGTTAACAGTAAAAATTCTGGTTTGGCACAGATTTTTATACCAGACACCCTTCCTGATGCAACCCTCCAATTTATCAGTGCTTGGGACACCTGCTGGTCCCAAGCCTGGAGAAATGGGAGGGTTGCATCTGGTGTAAAAATCTGTGCCAAATATAATATGCAGATCAATCTGCTCTGCGAAATAGGGGAGCAGCTGAAAGTTGTAAAGTTTTATGTTACACTAGAATTTTTTTGTTTACTCAACAAGAATTTCTGTGTTTTGTAAAAGTAGAATACATTCCAATGAAGCAAGAATTTTATTGTTAAACTCACAGGAATATTGTAATTCTGTGAACAAGAAAATGTAAGTTACCAGAACTCTTGTAAAGTGAAGTCAACAACAACTGTTGTTGAGAAGATTCAAAATCATGTTGCCCTGATATTTTGAGTTTTCTGAACATTTTTTTTTTTTACAGTGTAGGATTAACTAGCTGAAAGAGCACCAATCAAACCTCAAGCAATAAAAATGTGAAATTATGATAGAAATATGGCATTTATGTTTTTTTTCCCATCTATTAATCTGAGAAACGTTGCAGTTCCCTGTTCAGTCCACACATTTTCTGCAAATTTGACTTGACTTTCACTGAGTGGACACTAGAGTCAGACACTAGAGTCAGAATTGATTCACTTGCTTATTGCATATCATTATATATTGTGTGGTGAATGATGATGTAAGTGCAGTGTAGTCACATTTTCTTTATTATGGTATAAGATCTTTTCCACCTCAGTCACCTTTCCACCTTTTTGTTAACAGATTGTCAGTTTTCATCTGTCTGACACCATTCAGGTGATGAAAATGCACTTAGTGGCACAAAATACATTGTATCCAGCCACTTTGGTGGTATTTCATACTTTAACCTAACATATCTTTGATGCGGTTACTTTAATTGGTTAAATCTATTTTCTAACAAATACACTCGTAAAAAAAAACCCACATTATTTACAGCAAAAACACCTCACTTTTCTCTCCTATCTTGAATTGATATGTCCATGAGCTGTACCTTAGTGTTTTCTTCTCTATTCTTACATTTTTACATTTATTTTTCCAACCATGTAATCTTATGTTTTACCACACTGCAATGTATGTACCATTCAGGTAGAAAGACAACGTCTGCAAAGGGAAAAGCAGCTGCGGGAGGAGGCGGAGAGGGCCAGGGACAAACTAGAGAGGAGACTAATTCAGTTGCAGGATGAGGCTCACATGGCCAATGAGGCACTGGTAAGATTCAGTTGGTTAGTTCAATGTAGAATCCACCATTGTGTTGTTGGCTATGACACATATATGCCAAATTTCAAAACAAAATAATTTATCAAATTGAGTTTCTCATCTTCATGTCATTTCCTCCGAGTGCTCATGCATGTCCCTCCTGCTACACCTCTCTTTCCCCTCTTGTCCTTTTCTTGTACATATTTTCATCTTTCACTCCATCTCTTGCTCAATTTCCCCATCTTCTCTCTGTTTTTAACTTTAATTGTCCTTTTTCATCTACTTGTTTTTGCCCTTCCTTCTTCCACTTCCTCCTCCTCCTCCTCTCCAGCTGCGTTCGGAGCAGACGGCGGACCTGCTGGCTGAAAAGGCCCAGATCGCAGAGGAGGAGGCCAAGCTGCTGGCCCAGAAAGCTGCCGAGGCTGAGACAGAGATGCAGCGTATCAAAGTGACTGCCATCCGCGGCCAGGAGGAGCGGCGGCTTATGGAACAGAAGATGCTGGAGGCAGAGATGCTAGCCCTCAAGATGGCTGACGAGTCGGAAAGGAGGTGGGAGAAGAAGAAGGAGGAGGATTGGGTGGATAAATGTGGAGTGTGCCATGCTGTAGAGACTATACAGTGTATCTGTTAAGTGGCTTTGTCTCAATAAGCAGCATTTCATACCCAGATCCTCTCTTTGTATCCATCTCAGACATACGCACAACATGCATAATTTTCAGATCTTAAAATAACTCATTCCGATATCGCACTAACTTTCCAAGAGTTTTTTCTTTTTTGTATTGTTTTGTCTTTGTAAGTCTGTGTGTGTGTGTGTGTGTGTGTGTGTGTCATCATAGCAAAATGTGTTTCTTGAGACACCTACTGTCATAGAAACAACTACAAAGGCGGTTTTGAGTACTTTGTCAGGTGTTTATATGACTGTTTGTGTATCTGTGCACAGATATTGTGTGCATTGACAGTCACAAACCATTACATTCGTAGTTGAAATCAAAGCGAAGGCCAGAGTGTCCCAGCAGCACAGAAGTCCATTGATTTGGCCCAGTCACATCAAAGAAAAAGAACTTAGAACTTGTTTAAAATCTATTAATTTTAAAGACTTTGTTTTTCGCACTGCAGCTGAAAAACAGTTTACAGTCACCTTGCTGCACATAGCGGAAAAATAGGAGTGAAAGCTTTTGTTCAGAACCTCTCCTCCTTAGGTCTGAGGCACGGCATTTCATTTGTGCTATTTAATAGTTAGCAGCAATAGCAACTGATGGTGGGAGTCCTTGTCAAAGAGTCTCTTTCACAACACTGTAGTAGTTGTAAGTTCCACGATACTAAAACTGTATTTTTTGATCTGAGTTTATCTGTTCCTCTTTTTTATACTTCCTGAAGTAGATAAAAATCAATCGAGTACAATATCTGCTCTTGACTTTTTTATTTCTGTAGATGTCAGATGAATATAAAGAGATTGGGACTTGAGTGAGTCATTTTGGAAAGCTTAATAGATGCCAATCAATTCATTTCCATAAAAGAAAACAGTATACATACTAAGTATATCATTTTACAGCCTCTACTTCACAGTTTATTAGGCAATCATTTCAAATGGATACCATTAACCACTTGTCAGTAACTGAAATTTCTGGATGAGCACTTTTCTGCAACAGAGAAAATTTAAACCTGTGGTACTCAACATGCAAATGACCATGTCCACTCAAACCCTCGAGGCACATATCTCCCCCACATCAGTGAGGAACTGCTCAGTGTTCAGGAATACAATCAAAAGAAATGTAATCACCTGCATATAACATTTTTATATCTTTGTGCGCATACTCAGTGGTGAAATAATGGAGTCAGAAATGATTGTCTTCTGGGGTCATTCATCGATCACCTACGTAATAACAAAGTGACATTCCTGGTTCACTGCGTACCGATGTACCGATTATGTAAGATAATTTTTGAATTCAATTTAGATAATTCTGTTTCCTTGGAAGGACTGGGAGGTGAACGAAAGTATTAAGTATCAATCTCTCTGTCTGTTATACCTCAGGGCCAAAGAGGCTGAGCAGCTGAAACAGGACCTGCAGGAAGCCAGGGATTCTGAGCGCAGGGCAAAACACAAGCTGCTGGAGATTACCAGCAAGGCTGTCTATATGGTAAATGACCTGAGGCACACACATGTGCTTGATGTTCACGTATTCAACATAAGTCATGCAGTACACAGTGTATTTGACAAGTTCAGATATGAGTGATCCAACAAAGTGGCTGAACCTGTTTACGGTCAGTTTTCAGAAGCACATTAATAAGCCAATAATCAAGTAAAATAACCATATATTTGCTCATATCATCTCCTCGACTATATTATTTTACTCTTCAGAAAACAGTAAAAAATGCTCATTGTAACATCCTAAAGCACAAGATGATGTCCAAAACCTCCAAATACTTTGTCTACATTCAGGCACGACCAAAAAACCAGCATACTCTTATGTTATTGAAAGTTAAAAGGTATTTTTACTTGAAAAATAGCTAATACATCATCCATCGGATCTCTATGTATTTATAAACATCACTGTAAATGTTATATAATTTACATTTCTGAAGGTGATGTTTCCTCCATATTTCTTAGATATAATTTATGTTTCATGTCCAAAAAGTCAAATCAATATAATAAAAAATAGCAGAATAGCAGCTTACACAGACAGAAAATATATACTGTAGAAAACCATTAAAAAATACATGTGCATATAACAATATAATATAAAATCAGTTTCACTGAACAATATTGTGTCCCATGTGTTGCTCGGCTTAAATATGCCATGACCATATAGGTTTCAAAGTTTTATCTTGACTCTTTATAACACACATGTTCACACACATCCACACACTGACACATGCAAAACCACAGTGAACAGGAGATACTTGCATAAGACCAGGCAGCACATAAGGCAGCCTACGCAACGGCTTTCAACATGTTAAAAACCCACACATGCCACATTCACATTCATCAGCCTGCACACACACACACACACACACACACACAAATTCATATTGAGATACTGGTTATTGATATATGACTACACTTTTATCAGCTTATGAATGAAGAGCCTAAAGATATATAAAGACACGCTGGTACACTTAGACATAAAAGAAATGCTGCCCCAGGAAATAGAAACTTGTCAGTTTTTGAGTAAGTCCACACACTGCTATTACTCTAACTCACAGTGGTCTCCATTACCATTTCTACCAAACTGCCCTATATTCTCTGCCAGTCCAAGTTTATGTTGAATGTATCCTCCCTGTAGCGTGGATTCACATGCTGAGCACTGAATTTACATTTATAATGTGTATTAGGTCCACTTCTTTTCCAGCTGACTCCTGAGGTGGCATGTGACCAATGCATTTCAGAAATTTGGTCGAGATCTAAAAGCATATTTTTATGTGCTCATGGGGCCTTCTTTGCTCTGAACCGTTTTCTCTGTTACCATTGTGTCCTACTTTCACACATCTTTTCCATACATTCTGCAGCAAAAACTTACCGTAATCTTTTTGCTCTCTGTTGTTTCTCTTTCTACCATTTCTTCATGTTCCTCAGTAATGTCTTTCTTTTTTTTCTAGTTCTTATTTATTACTCTCATTTCATTTACCTCCTAATTGTTTTTTTTTCCACCATAGTCCCCAGGACTGCCACCTGACAGCATGCCTCAAGACGTGAGCTTCAGCAGGGAGAACCTCAGTTTTGACTTTAAAGATACTGACATGAAACGTCTATCCATGGAGATTGAGAAGGAGAAGTGAGTAGCCAGTCCTCCTGTGCCGATCCTGCTTATTATTTTGACTTTTTGCAAGTTTAAACTGCAGTTTTTCCACTTTCTGGTTGTGTGGTTCCGTTTGAAGAAATTAAACAATAGACAAAAAATACATACTTTTGAATAACCTCAGAATGTGCTTGAGGAAGATTTAAATTGGTGCACGAGCACCATCATTTTAAATATGTACATTTTAATTCAGGACTCAGGTGACCATTTGACCCTCAGCATTAACTGCAGCTGTTCCGCTGCCTGCATTCAGCCATTTTATTTCAATATGGGTCACTGCTTGCAGACAGGAAAAGGCACATTTTGACAAGTTTGACCCTGGCTGTAGAATTGGGTATGTTACCTGGGTCTTAGTTGTCATCTAATTAGATAATTAGGTTTTTAATGTAAATGCAATAAGCAGTGGGACTGCAGGGCAGCACCTGGTTGTTAAGTGTTCACAATACTTGAAGAAAGACTGCAGTGGAATTGAGAGACGCATACTATAAAAAAACTGATTAATTTCTATTTCTTTTCATTTTGGTGTTTTGGTGTAAGTCCCATCTTTAAGTTTAAAAGTAAACCTTTGCTTTATTTGTCTAGTTATTTGTGTTTGGTCCAAGATGCATCGTTCATCTTTTGGTCAGAGCCCTTTTCCCAGCTAACAACAGTATACACATTTTTCAGTACCTTTTGCTTCTGGGGACATTCAGCCTGAGGGCCAGCTTTACTAAATTAGTGTGATGCTGCAAGCGCAGAAATGTGCCAGTGGGAGTTGAAAGTTCTGCGGGTGATCTACTAACAGTGTGGTAATTTAGAAACAAGGGCATCATTTCATTTCAATAATAACCGGCATCCTGTCAAGAGTATCGCAAATTAGTGGGTCAAAAAACGAGTAAACACGATGAGAGAGCAAGAGGGAGAGAGTAGTGTACTAACTAAAAAAAATACAGTCTAAATGCAGGTTTTACGCATGTGTTTCTTTCTTAAAAAGCATGGCATTTCAGGTCAGTGAGAGGCAGCTGATTTATCCAGAGGAGAGCTGCATTATTACAAACTATTCCACTATAGAAACCTGAAATCTGTGACCAGCTGACCTCTATGATATGTAGAAGAATACAAAACATTATTTACCGTCAGATCCCGAGCCGTCTATTTGTTAATGAAGATACTGTTAATGTGCCATGTGCATAAATGCATGCACTGCTTTTGTTTTTTCTGCAGGCTGTGTTAGGCTACAGGGACTTGATAAATTCATCTAAAACACCAACACAGTCCCTTTACTAGCTGCATATTGACAGACATTTCAATATGGTATTAAATTGCTCCAACAGAAGTTAAAAAAAAGAAAGAAAGAAAAAAAAACTACATGAAAGTCGCTTTGTGTGTGCACACTGCTGAGAAAACCCATGCAAAGACTTTTTCATTGCGTACCAATCTGTGTGACTAAAAGCCTGAAACACTGTGGAAAGTAACTTGGCTACCTGTAAAACAAGACATCCATGTTTACGTCTCATATCGGGATTCTCTCCTCCACCCCTCCGACACTACACGCTAAGTTCAGTTCAGCTCTGTTTAATCCAAATACCAGTGTTATTGGGGACCAGAAGTATGTGGGGCTCAGATCTAAACATGCAGGGTGAGGACTTAGTGAATGACCTCGTGAATTGCACTGTGCTCACAGCTTGGAGCCATCCACCCATGCCAGTTATGCGCTCATTCTGATAACATCTCCCCCTCTCATTCCAAATAAATGGATGCTCCTACCGGCAACTGTCACAACCACATCAGGTGCAAAATATGATGCTTTTTTGGCGTTAAATTTTGCGCAGTTTGCAGTAAATTGCGTCACACAAACCTTAGTACATCAAATTTTTGTTATTCATTTAAGTATTCTCCTCCCAAAATGTTGCGCACTAAAAAGGAAACTCCTACAAATGCATATGCAATAAGGCCAGCCAAAAAAAATACCCCTGTCCACGCCTTTCAGTCACAAAACTGACACTTGATCCTTTTTAGTAAATGCCAACAGTAGCTTTTTTAACGCCAAAAGGGTTTTGCGCTGGCACAGACTGTTAGTAAATCTGGTCCTTTGAAATGGCTTTAAATTCCAGTGGTGTATGAGTGTTTAAAATGGTTTGCAGTACCTGATGTATGTGTTATAAGTACTCCGTATGTTTTGGCATTTCCAAAAAAATATGGTAGTAGTTGGCAACTTGACAGCCACAATTCTTTCAACACACAGGGTAACCATTATTATAGTGTACTCTGACGTGGGGAGTGATAAAGATAATCTATTAAATTTCTCCAGACCATCTATACCCTCTGCATTCACAAGCAGACCCAGCTACACTTCGTCAAAAGTTCTCCACGTTGTTGCCAACTTTATTTCAATAAGGAGAGATCATTTGAAAGAACTGAACATGATTTATTGAAGAACAGAGGTTGAGCAATAAACTATTTGGCAATTAGACTCACATGAAGGTACATAGCAGAGCAGAGTCCAACAATGGCTGAAAGTAGGACAGGACCCCCCGGAGTCTTGATGCTCGTGGCAGAGATGAAGCAGTTGAAGACTTGTATGAGAATCTATAACTGGCCAGGATGGGAAGGAGGCGGGTCAAACAAATGAGCGTCTGAAAGGCAGAATGAGAGAAGAGCACTGATTTAAAGCACACGGAGCAGAGGCTTATTGGCTCGTACAATTCGGGCAAGAAAATGATTGGGCCAGAGTGATGATGACAGAATCGATGGAGGTGATGTAAAGAATAGACTTGCCTGAACACCCAGGATTGCAGGCAGATGAGTGAATACAGATCTTCCTTATTGAACCTACATATCAGCTTCATTTAGTGATTTTCTTTTTCTTTTTTTAAACACGATTAGCATTTTTTAAAGCACCAAAGGACAAATCGAAAGAAGAGGGTCTGCTCTGTAGAAGTAACACATTTAGTCCACTGCATGACAACTGAAATAAATGTGAATGAGCTGCTCAAGCAGACATACTATATCTCTGAATATATTATCATTAAATATGAATATAGCTGAAATCAAAGCTTAGCTGTTGTCTTTAGCTTATATCTGGTGATGCTGTCAGATTACATCACAGTTATTAAATAAAGATTTTTATCAGTGCAGAGCATCAGCTTGGAAATGGGTTAGAAGTGCCTTAACAATCTAATCTTAACTTGTTTCATTTGAAGTCACTGTTTCATACTCATTCTATACCAGAAACTGAAAAATATGTAATGAAAGGAGCTATCTTGGGTATTGTATGTGAGGACAGAGGGCTAATCAGCAGAATGCAAGCTTGACACAATGACATCATGGATATGCTAATTACCATGAGATGTCACCCTGGCAGGCTTTAGCTGTTTTCCACAGATCGGTGGCAATACATTTTCAAACAGGAAAGGGCACTCTGTCTTTACTGTTATTTAGAGACGTTATTTACAGATATATTTACAGACTGATTAAAAAAGTGCCAACTTATCTTAAACCTTGAATACACATATGTCTTTTTGTACAGTGCCTCATAATTATGTTATACCCTTTGTAAAGGCCAAAATTTCAGTTTATCATGTGGCCTTTTTGGTGTGAAATCTGAGTCATATGCACACTTAGGATGTGACTCTTAAGACTCAATTGCTTTTAAATGTTTTTGATTAATTGGATTATAGTAGAATATGGTGAAGGATTATCAGTAAGGATTATATATATATATCTCTTAAGTATGTACATTTATTGTCTTTGACCTAATTGTCACTGTATTTATTCGTAATGGGCAGCAACTCAGCTAACAATTTGTTCATGCATAGGGTCGAGTATATGGAGAAAAGCAAGCACCTGCAGGAACAGCTGAATGAGCTGAAGACCGAGATTGAAAGTCTGAAGCTGAAAGAGAGGGAGACTCCTCTAGACATCATTCACAACCAGAACACAGAGCAGGGGACCAGCAAGCACAGCAACTTTAAAAAGGTAGCTATCCAATCAGCTGCGTGCATGGCAGATAAACATACATGGTCCTCTAAAATACAGTGATTCCCACCCTTTCTGCCTTGTCTGTCTACATCTGTGCTCACGCAGAAATATTTGTCAATAGGCCCTTTGGTTGCTAAACAGAAATATGATTCCCTCAGCGCTTCACCTTAAGGTTATATATTCGAAAAACTGATATAAGAGTCAGATATTACTCTGCATCAATACACAACCACACATCTAAAAAAAATGTCAATATGTCAGTGGCTTTCATGGGCACTAACAGTACAGTTGCAGAGAAGAGGAGTCAACAAATGGTGAGTAGTGCTGTCTTGGCAGCTAGTCCTATTAAGCCACACCTGTTTTGTGTATAGGTACATGTAATCTCACCTCCTAATTAGAAAAAGCCAATATATTTCTCATGGTTTATGAATGTAGATGTGCATTAAATGATATAACTGGTGGGGGGTGGGGGTACACCACTATCAATCTCTTATGTACTCTGTTACATTTACAAGTATTTGAGCCGTTCATGACCATCCCATGACTTACATGTAAGGTGAAGTTTAAATGAGGTCTTAATACAGATCTTACATCATATTCCCAGTGGTAGGAATTTATCAAAATCTGAAAGTCACCTCTCATGCAACACCCATGACTAAAGAACATATTATTCAAAAGGCAGGGTATTGATTGACGGACCATCACATAATAGCAATAGTCTTCACTTAGCTCCAGGTTCCTTTTTCGGTCTCAGATGTCTTCCTTGACGGAGCCTCCTAGTGGAGCAGGAGCAACTGTATATAAAAGATGGACATAGCAACCAGGTCTGAAATATGAAGCTAATGAAAAAGTTTAAACCTTCAATCTTTCTAATAATCAGCAGAGGACGACTCCTCGATGCACTGTCGAGGAGAATGCAGAAAGATGTCCTACTAAATTTATGGTCTCAGTCGCTCTTTCAAGTCTTATCAAATATAGATGATACTCATTTTGTAAATTGTGGTACTCAACTGAGTCAAAAGGAGGTTAAAACAGGGTATGCTTTAGGGCGGGCCTACCTTGGGATTGACAAGTAGCCATATAAGCATGCAGTGTCCCTTTGTTTCTCAGTCAGATTTATCCCCAGATCATCACATCTGATTCAGAGACAAAGATGGCACCACAAAAAGTGCTCAGCTTGAGGTTTCACACTGGAACTTCGCTACCCAATGGGCGACGTCACAGTAGTTATGTCCATCTCTTATGTACAGTCTTTGTGGAAATCTGTGTTTTTGTATTCATTTTATGTCAACTCCATTAGTATTAGCCATCTGATCTCACCCAATGCCTGGTTTAGTGATGATATGAAAAAACAGAAGAAGTGACGGCTCTTAGCCCAAGGGATATTTCATAATTGATTGGTCAAAGTCAGTGGCATTGTTATAAAAAGATTATGTTTCCATTGTCCTCTGATGAACTGGCAGATTAGACTTGTTCTGCTTTATCTTCTCACTCCAGTATCCCTCTAATTTTAATAAAAGTATCAAATAAAAATTTGAGTTGTTCACAGCATATTGTGTAACAAAAAAGTCCACCCTCCTTCGTTTTGTCTCTGAGTGTAAAATATGCTTGTTAGGGGAGCACTAATTGATTTTTGCTTGGTGATTAGTCATTTGGATTGATGGGGGCACCTCTGGCATGCAAGAGGAGAAAGAACTGAGTTAAAAGTGTTGCTTTAATTGAACCAGAGGCGTTGGCATTTATCTTGTTAGTGAGGGAAGGGGCCAGGCCTCGTGGCATGGCAGGAAGAAGGGAAAAAGAAATCGAGAGTGAGAAAGCTAAGTAAGCTTTTCTAAAAGAGGTGAGAAGTTTAGGGAAGGCGGGGGTAGACTGAAAATGTTCAAAGGATGAGGAGTTTGAAGGAGTCACGGACAAGTTCCAAGAATGCACTGTGAAGTTGTGACCAGCGGGTGGTTGGGGTGAGGAGACGGTGGGAAAAGAAGAGCAGAGGGAATGTGGAACGAAGCACAGATCACTGAGCCCAAAGCATTAGGACCAACTGTAACCCCAGGCAAAGTTTTCTCCATCCAGACTCCCTCTCCCTTTGGATAATTAATGAACGTTCCCTTAACACGGCCCAGCGCCTTTGCACTTCTACCAGGCCACAGGTTCTGCTTTGTTAGCACTAGGCCTTTCAGGAGAGCTCATTCTCAATAAGTAAGTCACAACACAAGAGCTGTAGTGTGAAGTTTAAGAGAGGCGATGCTTTTTTGCTTTTTTTTTTTTTTTTTTTTTTTTTTTTTGCTTTTTTTTTATGCTGTATATGGCAGTCCATTCAAACCATATGAAGTGGCACACAAGGGAGGTAAATTATTGTATTAAATTTTTTTTTATTGTTTT
>VVAS01106306.1:4578-14670 GCA_015103295.1 Ptychochromis oligacanthus | reverse complement strand
GCTTATTCCCCAACTCAGAGTTCATTTATTAGACAGTATATGAATCTGAGTTTAAGAACAGTCTGTGACAACCTCCTAACAATCTGAAATGTATGAAAAGCTTCAAGATGAAAAGGTTTTGAATTTGACGGAGACCTGGTTTTAGGATCTTTAGCACACCTAATAAACAGTGAAATGAAGGGGGGTGGCTTTCCTTCAAACTGGGCACTTTTGTACCTGTGCTCTGGGGTCATACTGCAGTGCAGATAACACTCATGTTAGGTTAGATGAAACAACATTAAAAAAAAAAAGAAGTGGGCATTTAAATTCACGGCTTTAAATTTTCCCTTAAGGATTTAAGACAAGACTCCCTTCCTGGATGGGGCCTCACCTATAAGCTTCCATTTAACTTCGAGTTAAACGGGACCCCGTAGACCTCCCCCCCCCCACATCTTCAATGAATTCTTTGCAGAGTGTTTTCTCCTTTCATTCACGATGAATTCAAGCTTGCACACAGATGTGCATGTATAACGTCTAACATATCTACAACGAACTCATGTGAATGCGTAAAAGAAAGAAAATGAACGTGGCATGCCGTAGTCAGACTGACGGCTGCCACAGCTCAACAGGATAAAGGCTTCGGGAGGTGCAGTCCAAGACACCTTCCTTTGTTGAACTCCCAAACATTATCCCTAAAGAGCCATGAGACAAACAACTATCACAGCTCAAAGTTACAAGTGTCCATTCATCATGTTGGAGAGGCACCAATCAGCTCCTTTTAAACGTCCATCCAGAGCGTGTGTGTTTGTCTGATGCCCCCAAAGAAGTCCGTTATTCCACCCGAGATTCCAAGGAAAATCTGTCATGCTAAACTATCAAATGTTTTCACAGTTGTCACTTCTATCCGACAGGATTTGTGATTTCCAAGGTAGATAACTGCAGCACCCAGAAGAGAAGAAGGTAAGTACTGTAGACCATCTACCTCACTGATCAGGTCCATCCTTGGTCTCATCATAAATTACTACCCTTTTTGGATCTACAAGAGACAGAGCAGATGAGAGGCAAGTGTTAGAGTGATCAAAGATTTTGCATTTATTTTAAAATATTACGCATCACTTTCTAAGCATTAAATGGTCTTGCTCCAAAGTGCATCAAAGATTTTTTTTTAACACCTAATGGGCCTGGGCAGAATGGGGCTCTGCTGGTTATTTCTATGTCTCGGTTAGCTAACAAAGGTGACCGGGCCTTAGAGCTCCAAACTGTGGAACAGTCTGCCCATTGAGATCAGAAAGACAATTTCTTTATTGTCTTTCAAATCGCTTCCTAAAATAATATTTTACTGAAAGGCTTTCACAAATGTGAGATAACATGGCAATGTTTGCCTTGTGTTATTAATATGCATGTTTATTTATGTCTTTCTGAAGCACTTTGTAATGTTAAGAAAAGGCGGGGGGCTTTGTGATTGTAGAATAATGAGAGGAAAAAATGGAATTTAATCCATTTTAAGATGAATAAAATTCCACACTCTGGATCCTCTCTGTTTTTATGATGCATGTTACAGAGAGATTTTTAGTTGCGTTTTCTGTCTACAGTTACATCTGGATGTGGACTAGAACCCAGATTACGTCAATTTTGGCAGATTTACAAACATAAAAATAACATCTGACCTGGCCTCCCACTTTCACTAATCTTAAAGTGTGAAACGTTGCATTTAATTCCTTCACTCTTATTACTTGTTCCCATGTTTCTATAGCCACTTCTTGGATAGAAAACAAAAGTGCAAAAACATTTATTTAGAAAAGGATCTGTGTACCTTGTTTTTGCAAGCTGAAAACGGATTCCATTTCTGTTGAAAAAAAACAAAACAAAATTCACATTACTTCATCTGCATTAAGAGGTCATGAAACATATTTTTAGAAAATGAAAATGAATATAGCAGCAAAAGCAACGCAAACATATAAAGATTTCACAAGTTATTGTGTCATACAGTTGACAAACTTTGCATTTAGGTTATCCTTCTTAATAGTTTCAAACAAAATTATGCTTTTAAATTTAGAGCAGCAATGGTGGAAAACACTGAATGGCCATTTTAAGAAAAAAAAAAAGTGTACATTTCATGGAGTACTGAAGCAGTCTCAAAACACGCAATGCATTTATCACTAAGCTTAAGTCCAATGGCTCAGTCACACTAGAGTAAAAATAGGACGGCAACCACCTTGCGACTAGGAAAAAATTGGTGGTTGCCCGGTGATTGCATTTAACTTTTCCGCATTCAGTAAGTGACCGCAAATGGTTGCAGCGAACAACACTTTAGATTGCAAAGTGACTGCACAGGCCGCCTGGTTGGAGGCAAGCTGTCTCCAAACAATTGTGCCTGACTGCAATCACTCTAAGTCAGACGGGCCAAGGTTTGCAAATAATTGCCATTTAATTTATAATCGCAGACAGATTGCCAACTTGTTGCAATCAGTCTGAGTCAGTCTGCACTGACACGTAGTGGATTCAACTCAGTTGGTTGCCAGCTGGTCATATTCTGGTTATATTCATATGTAAAAGCAAGGCTGCCGAGCACCTATGTCATGTTACAGTTAAATTGCTGTCCTGCAGCAACTACATCACTATTTGTGGAGGAATTTCTTAATTTCAGTTTTAAATATCTGAGGTTCTGGCTGCACTCTGAATGTAAGTAGTTAATGTGAATTTCTGTTTAACGTGAATTTCTGTGTATGTAGACGGCAACAGATCTGCAACAGACGGCAACAGATTTGCAATTTTCACCAATTTGTCACTGTTAATTGTTTTATGATCACAAACAGAATGCATGTGGCTGTCAATTGACCCCATTCAGTTGCAAACTGATAGCAGACTGACTCTATCTTATTGCTGTTTTATTGCCATCTTGACGCAACAAAGTTGCTTTGAAGACGGCAACTGACTGCGAGTGGTCACAGACCTGGTTCCCATGATCAAAGCAACCATTTCAAAGGCAACAAGGCTGCAAGTTCATTGCACACAGTTGCAATAATTTTGGTCGACCACTGTTTTCCCTACTGTGAGTGTAGCGTTAGGCACTGCATCATTAAAGACACTCACAGGTGAAGTAAATAATATTAATCAACTCATGACAATGCAATGTTCTACTGCGAAACCTTAGGTCCTGGCATTCAGGTGGATATTACTTTGATAAGTACCATGCACTTAGACCCCCGACCAACCCAAGCCCCAACCAACCCAGGCCAACGGCACTCCCCTGTGGCAGAAGCCTCTTTCCCCAGCAGCATCACATGCCACACATGCCATGCACTTGGAAAAACTGCTGAACGTTTCCTTGAGATATTCTTGAGCAGGAAAAGAGCCTTATTGAGCTGGCCTCCAAACTCTCCAGATCTCACAGGACTCAAAGGCACGATGGGACACTCCCAGAGGTCGCTGCGTTCACCAATCTGTTTTGGTAGTTTTGGCTACTTCAGCAGTACAAGTTATGTACTGGTGTACTGGTGTTAGGGTCTGCTGGACCAGTTTTCAGTATTTACCAAAAGGAAAATTAGGGGTATATATTATTACTTTCAACCTCAGATTCTTTGCCTTTGGCTCATTTTCTGTGAAAATGTATAAAATATAGTGTTTTCAGTAACTTCACACCCTCACTGTCAAGTAATGGCTGAGTACCAAAAACATGAACACCACAGAAGGGTTAATGTGATGGTTTATCTATGTACACAATTATAAAATTGCTGTTTAATGTGTAATGTTTACCATGTTGAATATGGTAAACATTACCAAATGCTTACCATGTCTTCCATCCGAGGTCAGCATGTGAGAAGCGCAGTTAAGACTGATGTAATGTCATTAGGCTTACATGTATTTGGTCATAATGACTGAATGCCAAAGTAAAACAGCAATTCAGCTAATAATTGTTCAGTTCTTTCAGTCTGGACCAAAGCAGTGAACCAAACTGACCAACAATACCATTCTTAAATCCATATTGACAGCACAGCTAAAAAGCTGGGGTATTGATTTAACTCCGCTGTAAAATTGGGCATTTTACCCTGGGATTCTTTAGGGAGGGATGCACTTTTGGAGCTAGACAGTTTTTAGCAAAAGCGCATTGGCTTCATTTTTCAACCCCTGAGGTTTCTGCCTGTTCAAGTGCAACAGACTGTACTTACCTGTATTTTTTATTATCTCTTATACCTCCTTTGCCCTTATACAAAGAAAGAAGCAATAACTCAATAGCAATAACAATAACAATAACAAATATGAACTCTTAAAATGTTGGAGGACATTTTTCAAAACATATGCTGCATGCTGCAGGAAGCACATATATATAGTATAAGCATAACAGAATATAAACAAAACTAGGGCTGCTTTGTCAAGGTCAACCTGGAACCTTTGTTTGCTCAGATATATTTGACAAACTGAAAAAGAAAAACTAGTTATTTGCTTTAAATAGTGCAGAGCTGTATTAAGCCTTCTGCATATATAAAAGCGAGTGTGTGTATCTGTACGTGCAACCAGAGACAAGCCTGGAAAGCAGGAGTGTCTTCTCCGCCGTGTCCACCCACACAGGGGCCTAGTCACCAGGTGGGCGGCTGGCAAGTCCACTGCTATTGGCCGGCCGAGACTGCCTATCCAGTGGAAACTGCGAGAGCACAGTTTTTCCAGCCAAAAGACGATGATTTCCATCTCCTCATCTCCCCACACTAACGTACTCCTGCCGCATTGATGAGCAGGGGCTGATTCAGAACAGAGAATTACCTTGGTAAAAATAGTTATGCCATCATCATCCTTCTTTGATAAGCCCTTGCTGAGAATTTAAAGCAATGCTTAAAAATTTTGAGAAGTGTATGTGAGTCATCGTGAACTTGGGTGGCTCTTACATCGTTCAAACTAACGGAAACAGATGTAGCTGATGTAAATGGAAGTCAGTGGGGTTAAAATCACACAAGGGACCATTAAAACACTTTGCTGAGTGGTTCACATCATATTAAACAAATGCACAAAGTGATTAATCAGACTTTTAAACACTCCGAAAACCTAAAAAGCCTTAATGAAGAGTTGAAAATGAGGGAAGCTGTCCTGTCTTCCATGCTTATGTAACTACTCATTATTCAGCTCTATATTGTAAATGTATGACTTTGTTCTCCTGTACAGAGCAAAATTTGAGGAAACTGGACAAGTGGAGGGTAAAAGAAGAAGTGGGAGGCCTACAAAATTCATCTACAGCAGATGAACAGTATCTGAAAGTCATGTTCTTAAGAAATAGTAAAAAATCCAGCAAAGACCTGAAACAGGACCTGAGAGATGCATCTGGCCCTTCAGTTGATCCATCTACTGTTCAATGAAGCCTCATCAGAAATGGTCTCAGTGGAAGGGTGGCTGTCAAGAAGCCATTCTTAAGGAAGGGAAACAGAGAGAAAAGGCTGAGGTATATCTTATAAAGTGATGAATCCAAATTAGAATTTTTTGTTCAAATTGTCAACACTACGTATGGAGGAGGTCAGGAGAGAGGTACAACAGTGAGTGTCTACAGCTACAGGATGTCCTTCAAGAAGCCTGGAGAACTATTCCTGAAGACTACTTAAAGAAATTACAAGAAAGCTTGTCTAGCAGAGTTCAGGTTGTCCTTAAGAATAAAGATGGTCATACCAAATACTGATCTTCAAGCTCAGTAGAATTGTATAAACCTTTGCCTTATATACAGTATTTCCATTTATGTTCAGAAGTTTAAATAAATTGCTGCACCTATTTCCCATTTTCCTAACAAGATACAAAGACATGAGGGGTGGCTCAAGACTTTTGCACAGCACTGTATTTTTCATTGTTAACACCTTCTTTTTATTTCTTTGCATTTATGGCAAATGTGAAAAGCCTTTTTTTTTGTTTTTGAAAGTCATGTTTTGCTTTTTGTGCAGACTACTGCTCCCAGCACTCCAGTCTGTCCCACAGTCTAGACTAAAACAAACCAAAAACCAACCATTCAGTTCAGTGATCATTTGTCATTCCCAGCAGCTGAAAAAAAAAA
Source organism: Ptychochromis oligacanthus (assembly GCA_015103295.1). Classification (NCBI taxonomy): domain Eukaryota; kingdom Metazoa; phylum Chordata; class Actinopteri; order Cichliformes; family Cichlidae; genus Ptychochromis; species Ptychochromis oligacanthus. The sequence continues at coordinate 8,666 of VVAS01106306.1, read as the reverse complement.
AAAGGAAAAACAGTTGACTTTTGAAATGTTGAAATACTATCCAAAAATGTAGCAATCAATTTCAGGCCAGTATTGCACCAACCATAATGTAATACTTGGGTATTTCCCAACTAGTACAATATGTTCATCAGTCATTAGAACCTCACTGATGTACAGTATAGTTTAATGTGTTGTGCAGAGTCAAGCACTCATCAGTTTCCCTCCGTCTCCATTTTCTCTCTAATTACTGCTCGGCAAACTAATGAGGAGGATTCTTTCTTTAAATACAAACAGCAGCCTGACCCTTAATTAGCAGCCTCTCTGGCTTGTTTTTTGAAAACACTGTGGCAGAGATTAGAGTAGAGCATCTAATAAAAGATGGACACAGCCCCGTTAACGTCACCCATTGTTTTGTGGGCTGCCGTTATGAAACTCCAGGATGAGCATATTGGCTGTTTTTTTTTTGTTTTTGTTTTAATAACACCAGACGTCACGCGCAAATGAAGGATCTGCTTAAGGAACAGAAGAAAGTTCACACTCATATTGTGGTGACAATCACAAGTCTGTTTTACTGTAAATGGGACTATAATATACAAAATTAACATTGTGTTGTATTAAACAAAAACGGAAGTAACAACTGAGAGCATAACCTCATTAAGAAAATGTTTACTGAGGCAGTAAATCAAAAATACATCTTATTTTCTCTTAGACATTTACACAATCTCACTTTTTGCAACTAGAGGAGTTGCCCCCTGCTGGCTATTAGAAAGAACGCAAGCTTAAGGCACTTATGCAATGGCTACATCCAGCCTGTAGGCATAGATATGTAATTGGAGAGAAAAAGTTCTCATTAGATCTTAAAACCATAAAGGGTATTTTCATTCTTGTGTTGTTACCCTGATTTTATTACAGCTTGTATCACATGACCCTTTTAAGAAATAAATCAAAGACAGAAGCCTTCGCTACCATACTGAACCTTGTCTATGCTAGCTGCTGTCCTGCTGTTAGAATGTGGGCAGATACTGTTTTCCTTTCAAAGTTCTTTTCAGCTTTGTCACCACATTGCTGGATCAGTTAATAATGTTGCTGTTACTACTGGGTGTGATGGTAAAGCAGTACAGCCTTTAATTATTGTGTAACTGCACACTTACCATTTTCCGGATTATAAAAAAAAAAAAAAAAAATTCAGCAACTGCTAGTTGTCTAGTAAGCTATCTACATATCAACTACAACCCCGGTCTGCACAGACTCCAGTTCCGAATGACCCCATGACTGCAAGATGGTAGCACTCACTTCCATAATATTTTGGCTTCACTTCTAGGAAGAGGTCAAGTCTTCCATCTTTATATACGGTCTATGAGACATAAACAAAAAAACATACTATAGAAAGGCATCCAAGCATACTTTATTTGACTGCTCATGACAAACTGGACTGTATTTGAGTCGATACATTTGCATATGTCAAGACCCCAATCTAAACGTACTAAGGTTGGCCCAGTGAAGCCAGTTTAGTGATAATGGAGAGTCAGTGGCTAAACACAGAGGTGCAGCCCGTTTAACTATAAATATTCTGTCCATCTACATTCCTGTGGGTCATGAAGAATTTTGAATTGTAAGTACACATCTTACTTGTCTCTTATGACCGCCACAAACCCCTCCCCACACAGCATGCCTGCCAGGCACACAGGCACAAGCACTTCATCCACAGTTACCAAGAAGACCAGTGGTAGAGTTTGAAGATGAAAACCTGAGATGATGTCAGCGGCCTGCTGAAACTCGCCACCACCGGCTAAGGTGTCTTAAGTTTCCACAAGAGCACCTCGTCTTCAACAAGGGCCAATCACAACGACTCTGCGCCACTGGATGGCGAATGACAAGGACCAATCGGTTTAGAGAGGACAGGAATATTTGAGGAAGCCGAATGGGCCGCTAATGAGACATCGGATCCTAAATGATAACAGAGTGTTTATGAGAGGTCACCTGAGATGGCTGATGAATAATAGAGGGACTGTAGCCTGGTGAGAGCAGGTGAACTCACTGGGCTGTGGTTAGAACCGGTGCAGCCATAGAGCAACATTTAGGGACTCGTGATTAGCCTCAGAACAGGGGCAACAAGTGAGAAGGGCAAATAAAGGCCAACAGGTGTAGCACCCGGGTCAGCACGAGGCACTGAGCAGCACCAGGGTCACTGATACAGAACAGTGATAATGAGACCCAACAGTACAGGTAGCAGCAAATGACAGCAGTAGAACTGGAACCTTAATACTTTTTTAGTACTGAAATACTTTAAGAGCAGAATACATATCAAGTAAGTCTAACTTATTATTATAATGCTGTAGATTACTTCCTCAAATGTTTTTTTTTTTGGTCAGAGTTCTTGTATAGCTGGTTGTTGCAGGAATGATGCAGTTTATGGTTGGCTGATAGACAACATTTAAGCTTCAGTCATTGTACAGAAAAATACAAAATCATGATTCCCTATAAGGATAAAATAAAGCAGGTGAAATATACTGTACCTCAGTTTTATTCTACTCTGTTTTTGAGTTGAAGTAACTGGTACATTAATTCATTAGTTAAAAATACTTTACTTTACAAAGTTCATGATGATAAGCAAAAATATCCTGCTTGCACTTTCTAATATGTAAGCTTAAAGTGTCTGACTGATACAATAAGCTTTTTAAATGTCTGGTGGGCTTTAGGAAATCCAGAGAACCATTATATTTTTTCATTTGTACTTTTTTTATATGAATGACTGAAAATGTACTTTTCAGATTCACTGATAATGATAATAAACCGTTTTGCAGCCCCATTCTACTCAGTGGTTTTACAGGCAAAGAGGCATCTTTAAATTTTGTTTTATTCCCCAGCCAAAAGAATAATGGCCTCTTCCTAAGGAATGTGCCACTGTCAGGTAACATCACAGGCAAGTTCAAAACTACTACTGCTCCCACTGGGCGTTCATAACTCCCAGTGTCTGAACGTCAAGTCAAGGATTTGCGAGTGAGGTTGAATTTCAACAGTCCTGCCAATCAAATGATGAACAGACAATCAAAATCAGCAGCTTGTGTCACAAAGTGTGATGTCAGTGACTCGGCTTTTGAATCTAAATGCACAACATGGTAGTCTGTCAGCCAACTTGAATCCAATGCTGTTTGGTAAGTCCAAAAAAGTGTACAAGAACAACATACTAAAAGAAAATGTGGAGAGTTGCTGTTTACAGTGCTGCACACTTGTATGAACTAAGAAATTGCTGCAAAAATCAGCAGTGAAGCTAGCAGTAAATATACACTTTATTAGGTACACTTCGCTGTTACTGGGTTGGACCCCCTTTTGTCTTTAGAAGTGCTTTAATTCTTCATGGCATAGATTCCTGGAAACATTCCTCAGAGACTTTGCTCCATATTGAAATGATAACATGATTCGAGCTTTGTGTCATGGTGCATTATCCTGTTGTAAGCAGCCATCAGTAGATGGTACACTGTGGTCATAAAGGGATGGACATGGTCAGCAACAATACTCAGGTATTCTGTGGTGTTTAAATGATGCTCAGTTGGTACTAAGGGGCTCAAAGTGTGCTAAGAAAATATCCCTCACACAATTACACCACCACCAGCATGAACCATTGATACAAGGCAGGATGGATTCATGCTTTCATGTTGTTTACGCCAAATTCTGACCCTATCATCAGAACGCCACAGCAGAAATTGAGACTCATCAGACCAACCAGGCAACATTTTTCCAATCTTCTATTGTCCAATTTTGGTGAGCCCGTGTGAATTGTAGCCTCAGCTTCCTGTTCTGAGCTGACAGGAGTGGCACCCGGTGTGGTCTTCTGCTGCTGTAGCCCATCTGCTTCAAGGTTCCACATGTTGTGCGTTCACAGATGCTCTTCTGCATACCTTGGTTCTAATGACTGGTTATTTGAGTTACTGTTGCCTTCCTATCAGCTCAAAGCAGCTCCTATTTAGTTTTTTTCTCTGTATTATACAAACATTTTCACACTCATATTCACCAGATTAAATTTACCACAGGTTATAGGCAAAATCTGAACTCTGGACACCTACACTGAGAGGATCTGTGGGTGGGGGGCAGTTGTCCCCTTAGAGGGA
>VVAS01106301.1:0-15986 GCA_015103295.1 Ptychochromis oligacanthus | reverse complement strand
CTAATTTAAACTACTTAAGTATATTTCTTGTTAACCGTGTGTCTCTTGGTGCATTTTTTTTTCTTTTTTCAGACAAAAGAACCAAGCATGCAGAAGAAGGCGTACCGTGTGCTAGAGGAGATGTGCGGAGGAGAGAGAGATGCATGTAGATCATTTGTTGTGTCAAATCTGGAAACACTCAAAGTTGTGCTGCTTGAGACACTGAAAAACGCCTCTTCACCAGCAAAAAGGGTGAGTCTGCTGTTTAAAGACAAACAAAGAAGACTTAGATGGGATTGTATATCTTGGTTTACAGTCCTGTCTGATTTTTATCATGCTGTTTGTACCGCCTTTCCTCAGCCGAGACTTAAGTGCCTGATCCACATCATAAGAAGGTTAAATGAAGAGCACAAAGACTTTATCACCGCACTGCTCCCAGAGGTACCGACACAAATAAGTGCTGGCAAACACACAGAGACAGAGTATAGATTTTTTTTTTTATCATATTTATAGTGACATTCTCTTTCAGGTGATCATATGTACCAAGGAGGTGTCAGTTGGAGCTCGTAAGAACGCCTACAATCTGCTGGTGGAAATAGGAAACACTTTTGTCCGCTTCTGTGGAAATAGTAAAGGTAACACCCTTACTTTTTCTGTTGTGTTTGCATGGACACAGAATACTCCTTTTGTCCTGATTGCAAAGTTTAATACTAATTGAGCATCTATCTCTGATCCAGATGCCATGGAGCAGTTTTTGGTGTTGGTGTATGCAGGACTCACGGGCTCCGTCACCATGATCACATGCACAGTGTTGGCACTCACACGCTTAGTGTTTGAGTACAAAGGTTGGCCGGCTGACTTTCAGCAATTTACTGCTCTTGATTTCAAAGTGTAGAATTTTGGACTGGGTTCAGTGTGCTGCCTTATCTTTCCCAGACTGTATAGAGGTGACCACCATGGAGCAGCTGCTGCACAATGTTTGTCTGCTGCTGTCATCTCATACCAGAGAGGTAGTCAAAGCTGCCTTAGGCTTCATCAAGGTCATCCTCTTCATCATGGACCCTAAGATACTGGCCTCGCATGTCACTGCCATGGTATGGACTGCACATTGTAGTTAATGGGAGTTGCACATTGAAGCAACTTGCACTCTCATTTAAAGATTTTGCTCTTTGTGTTCAGATGGAAGGCATTGGAAACATCAAGGATGATCTGAGAAGGCACTTTCGAACAAAACTGAAGAACATCTTCACTAAATTCATCAGAAAATTTGGGTAAAGGTGCTACATTCTTCTAGATATCACCTGAGGCTCCAGTTTTGTGATTTATTTATTTATTTTCCCTGCTGCTTTCTCAGTTTTGAGCTGGTGAAGAGTATGCTGCCTGCAGAGCATCACAAGGTGCTGACAAACATCCGCAAGGCTGAGGCTCGCAACAAGAGGCGGAAACAGGCCACAGAGGAGCAGGGTGACTCTGAAAGTGAGCAGGAGGCACCTAAAGGAAAGAGTGAAAGGTAGGCTGCTGTTCCTGACATAAAACCCTGCCTTTCTTCATACATTTACCCATGTCCTCCCTTAAAAACCTTCTGCCGTCTTCTTTTTAAGTATTGAGGACATTCTTGCTGAGTCAGACAGTGATTTGTCAGAGGATGAACCTCGCACCGCTCAGAAGAAAGCAGGCAAACAACAGAAAGGACAGGCCTGGCTCAAAGAGGGAGAGGAAGATGACCCACTTAACTTCCTTGATCCCAAGGTTTCCCAGAGAGTGCTAGGTAAAAGAGCATCTGTGTGTGTGTGTTTGTTTGTTTTTTTTTGTTTTTTTAAATGAGTGCAGTTACATTTCTTAATAAAAGTATACTCTGTGGTAACATTTTGTTATTGTTGTTGTTTTTTCTCAGCCACAAACCCAGAGCTGAAAAAGAGTGCCAAGGTTGACCATGGCTTTAAAGTGACCTCAGACGGGCGGCTGATCATTAGAGAAGATGAAGAGGATAATGTGAAGGACAAAGGTAAGTGGAATCTAGTGCCGTCCCATAGATTGCTTAATGTATGAACAGACAGTGATGATAACCATACACTCCTCACAGATGGAGGCGAGATGGAGGATATCTTAAAAGAGGCTGGAGTCAAAAGTGTGAGTACTTACAGTTCAAACTGCTAAATTTGTCTTTTTTGGGGTGAGATTTCAGCACTGGTTTCTTTACTCTGTCCTCTCAAAACACCTTCAGAAAAAGTCACAGAAGAGGAAGTTTCAAGATGACAACTTTGATGATGACATGGACATTGAACCCCAGTTAAAATATAAAGGTAACCTAAATTGAATTAACGTTTTGGGGCACCAGTTTAAGCAGCTTGAAACATCTCATACTGACACTTGTCTTCTGTTCTCACTCAGCTGGAGGCTTGGGTATCCACAGATCCCTGGGACATGGCCAAGAAATTGGAGCTGATTACAAATCAAAGGTGAGTCTCTCAGCAGTAACTGTACTGTGATGTGGTCCTGGTTGGAAACTGTAGTTCTGAGTGGTGGTTCTTTCATTTTACATTCCTCAGAAAGGAAAAGGAGATGTAAAGAAAAAAGGGAAGCTTGATCCCTATGCATATATCCCTCTGAAGAAAGCCCAGCTGAATCACAGGTATGAGCATCAGTGGTAACTGTGCAGGCCCATAAAACTTTGAAAGAGCTGACAGAGTTTAAAAATCTGGTTTCTAACATTTTTTATTTATTCTCTGTTCAAAGAAAACGTGCCAAACTGCAGGGCCAGTTCAAGGGCATGGTGAGAGGAGCCCAGAAGGGGGCACTGTCTGGAAAGAAAATGCAGAAGAAAAAGAGGAAAGTCTGAAAAACACACAGTATATTCCGCAATGGACTCTAAATGCATTGTGTGCAGTGGTGTGTTCATAAACATGCCAGAAGTTTGACTTACACCTTGGATGTGTGTATGTTTGTGTGTTTCTGATAGACTGTCTACAAAAGTGAAAGCAGTTTGTTATTAAACTGTGCCATCTTTAAATGCTCCCAAACAGCTTTCACAGCAGCAGATATGTTCAACATTCTGTCCCTGCCTTAATGGATTTTGTTATCCTTTGGCTGTACAGCAGAGAAATATTTCTGCTACGATGAACAAAAGTGTATTTATGTGTTGAAATATACAAACACCATTAGCTGTTAAAGGAAGAGTGATGTGTGGCCTGTTATTATGTTCTTTGGTCCCTTGAGGGTGCTGTAGACTTCTAAATTGTTGGTGAATTCATGGAGTGTTTACAGTAATTTAAATGCACCATTAAAGTTGTTTTGAACTGAAACATAAAATGCACATTTTCCCACTTTGACTAATGAAAAAATGGGTTATCTCAAGTCTGCAGTTGTCACATTTAACCTGCCAGCTCAGCTTCAAGACATTGTGTAAAAAGCTGTAGGTTGCTTGCACTGTGGGAGCTAACATACCATTACTGTCATGTGATTCATTTCCCCACATGGGTTGCAGCAAAATGAGTCAGATAATGGCAGACTGATCCTAATCGGACTGTCTTGTGTCTCAGTGAGTCAGTGTTTCTGAGGAGATGAGCAGACCTCATGGACTGATTCAAGACACTCTCAGACCAATCATCATGTGCATTATATGTACATAAAGTGACCTCAAACTATTCTGGGCACTTATTGTGTAACTGTTGTGTTAAAGAATTTGAAGTAGTAAGTAACAGTAAGAGTAACAGATTTATCACTTATTTCCAGAAATGTGAATTTGAATAGCACCAAAAGTAATTCAGAATGTTAGAATTTAGGAGTCATTTAGCAGGTAGGTATACCTGTTCAACTGCTTGTTAACAGAAATATCTCATCAGTCAATCACAAAGCAGCAGCTCTGTGCATTTAGGCATGTAGACATGGTCAAGGTGACCTGCTGAAGTTCAAACTAAGCATCAGAATAGGGAAGAAAGGTGATTTAAGTGACTTTGAATGTGGTATCTTTGTTGGTGCCAGACAGGCTGGTCTGATTATATCAGAAACTGCTTATCTACTGGGATTTTCCCACACAGCCATCTCTAGGGTTTACAGAGAATGGTCGAAAAAGAGAAAATGTCCAGTGAGCGGCAGTTTTCTGGGTGAAAATGCCTAGTTGATACCAGAGGTCAGAGAAGAATGGCCAGACTGCTTCAAGCTGATAGGAAGGCAACAGTAACTGAAATAACCACTCATTACAACCAAGGTATGCAGAAAAGCATCTCTGAATGCACAACATGTTAAACTTTGAAACAGATGGGCGACAGCAGCAGAAGACCACACCGGGTGCTAGAAAAATTGGACAATGGAAGAAACATTGCCTGGTCTGATGAGTCTCAATTTTTGCTGCGACATTCAGATGGTAGGGTCAGAATTTGGCGTAATCAACATGAAAGGACCCATCCTGATTTGTCTGAACGGTTCAGGCTGCTGCTGGTGGTAGTGTAATGGTGTGGGGGATATTTTCTTGGCACACTTTTAACCCCTTAGTACCAACTGGGCACCGCTTAAACATCACTTTAATACCACGGTGTACCCATCTTCTGATGTCTGCTTCCAGCAGGATAATGCAACATGTCACAAAGCTCAAATCATCTCAAACTGGTTTCTTGAACGTGAAAATGTTTTGAGAATCACTGTACTCAAAAGTGGGTCCAAACTGGTACTAGCAAGGCCAGTGAGTATATGTCATGGACAGCTTATTAATGTCTGGAGAGCAGCACAAGTGTAATTAGTTTAAGAGCTGCTTAAAGAGAAATGCATTACATCACCAAATGTTGCACCAGGCAATATCCAATTAACTAATAAATGTGTCATAATGTCTCTGTTGCACTGATCCCAACGAGTTTGTACGCTGATTTACAATACGAGTGCAGAAACATTCTTGAAATATTCAATACTTTTAATTAGTATGAAAAAAATCACTGCCAGGAAGGAGATAAAAACATTTTTATTAAAGACAGACATTCAAGTTGTTAATAATGAAATAATGCAAATGATCATTCCATAAATGCAGTATACAAGAGAACCCTGGAGATACAAATTTTCAGTGGTGTTGATAAGAAGACAAATACATCAGATGCCATGCCACAGTACTTCCTAATATCCACCCAGATGTTCCCCCTCCCTCAAAGATTTAAAAACCCAGAAAACGACCTGATACTAAAGAAAGAGTGTATGCAGACAGGGCCTGTATTCTAATAAATAAAATGTGGTGTAACTGCCCTGCAGTTTCAATAAGATCACTGAACTTTAAATTTTGGTTGAAAAGGTAAAATTATGCATCAGGCTGATTTGTAGACACACACATTTAAAAAAGCCAACATATCTGACATTGCTGATCTTTCACTACTTGCTAGATTTCAGACCAGTTCCTCGCTCGGCATTATTTCCCCTCTACAAAATCAAACAGGTGTATTTACCGCCACCATTTTCATACACACACTGTCATCAGCTAACTTTCAACCACACAAAATACCTCTTTGTTGGATTGCACTTACTCTAACCACTTAGTTCAACATTACATCTAACACTGTACAAACAGGCTTAATCTTTAACTACATGCGTGGTTTTTTTCTATAATGTTTATGTTTGTGTTTTTTTTTTATATATAAAAAAAACCTTGAAATTCAGTAGCTGATTTTAAAATCAGATAAATACTTTTTGCTGTCCAGCAACAAAGCACAGAGCCTCAAGTCTGAGCTCTTGGCTTGTAAGATTTTAGGCCTTTCTGCTGCCTACAAGTCATCAGGGTGAAAAAAGGACTTTTTTTTTTTTTATCTAATCGGTTGACCTATCAGCTGTTTATTGTAGGCCCTCTATTCATCATTAGAGCCTGGGTGGGGGTCGAGATGGTGGGGGTCCTGGGGGCCCTGGGGGTGTACGAGTTGGGGGTGGACCTGGAGGCGGTTGTACCATGGAAGGGGGTGCCCGTGCAGGTGGGGTGGTGCGGGAGGGTGGTGTGGTACGGGGTCCTCTTGATGGAGGCTTGGTACGGGGAACGGAGTAGGAGACCAGAGGTCGCTGTTCAACAGGAGGAGGAGCGGTCGGAGCCGAGGGAGAGAGATGCATGCGAGGAGGGATCCGGTTGTTAGGGGTGGATTCTCCATCTTTGATCCGCTGAAAGCGAATACAGCGACCCTGCATGACAAACAGACAGATGATGGTTAAAAAACAACTACACATTATCATTTCAAAGTAGAATGCAGATGAACATACAGTGCATCTTTGTGCACAGTAATTAAGGTTTTAAGATCCACCAGCCAAAATGGTTTTGCGTGAGACTTCTCCAAGCTTTACACTAACAGAAGGATGTGTGTTTGAAGGCCTGGAGGGCTCACAGAGCTGCTTCTGTCTTCTGTCCACACCTGCACTACAATAGCTGTGATGCTAGCAAAGACGTTAAGTTATCACACAGGCAAGTACACACACAGACACATGCAGCTTTTGCCCTCAGTAGCTTTTTCTGTTTCCCCTCCTCTTCTCTTGGAGCCTCTGGAGTGACTAGTCCTTTCTTGGTGTAGAACAGAAAGTGGTTTATGTCTCTCATGTGCTTGACTTGAAGGAATGTAAAGGAGGGATTTCAGTATCGCTACAATAGTTAACAGAAACCATTTAGCGTTTAACATAATTTACAAGTCAGGGAGAATGGAACGCTTCCCTTATTGTCCTCATTGATGGTTTTCCTCTATGTTCACTGCATAGCATCCCTCTGCAGGCACACACATATACACATGCACTTGTCTTGCTCAGTCAGTGTGTGAAGGATGGAGAGTAGGTCTCTGTGTCATAGACCCTTGGTGGTCTGATTATAACACCTTATTAAACAGAGAGGCCCTAAAGTCACACAGCGGCCATTAAGAGGGCCCCAGCAGCAGTAGCTTTGTAACTGCGGGGGCCATTGTGTGGTTGTATGTGTGTGTATGAAGGGTGTGTAATTGATTGGGGGCAGCCTGGTCGGGGGGGGGGATTGCTTTGGTCTTGTTGCCGGGCCGCTGTGAAAAGGCCAGTTTGTGAGCAGCAGAGCAGCAGCACAACACCAGAGAGAGCATATGGACACAATGAGAGCACAAGCTCATGAATATGAGTGTGTTTATGTGTGTGTGGCTGACTGTAAGCATGCCTCCACCAGAACATATGGCCTGAATGAAACCTCTGGCTCATGAATAACAGAAAGAGAGGGGGAGAAAGGTTAAAGGGCTGGCTGCAAGAGTGCAACAAAAAACATAAGCTGAGTGCTAAAGAGAGCATTTTCCCACCTTTAAGAGGATGTTATGGACATATATGAGTTGTGTGAAAGGTCAACAATGAGTCACTTGTGATAGTCAGTCTTCCCGTGTGCCCCCTGTGGCTGCAATATCTGTCACTGCTTTATTTCCCCTCATGACATTTGTTTACTTCTGAGCCTCAACTCCTTTTCAGGAGAAAAACAAAACCCTAAAACATCTCCAGCATCCCTGTTTGCACCACTCTTCTGTCTGGTCTCTGTTTCTCCTCCTAAGCTCCAAGATTTTGCCCTGCCATCACAAACGCACACATAAAACAGATTGTTTTTGTATGCTTAGAGGGAACCCTCGCCCTCTCTCTCTCTCTCTCTCACACACACACAGACACACATTTGCCACCATTATAATAAAGAAAACAGGAAAAAGAAGAGTGGAGACACATCTGTCCTGACAGCTCTGCCTGTCACCTTGCATGACATTACAGCAATTCACTCACATAAGGAAAATGCTCCATGTGTACTCTCAAGAGTTAATGCACTTTATAGAGAGTTTAGGGTTGATACAGTACAGTTTTGTAATGTCAATTTCTGTGATTTCTTCCTCTATATAAATGAAGGTAAAAGGGTGATGCTCAATACATTTACATTACACCTACAAAACATTTTTTAAGAATCCATGGCTTGGTTGTTTTGGATCAGTACTTCCCAACAGCCCTATCATTTCATCTCAAATACCATTCCCTGGAACTACCTTATATGGAAGAAGTACTTCCTATGAAAACAGCTGACAGCCTTTTCTGTTGTTAAAACTATTTATTTACATTCAAAAACTAAAACTGAGCAAAGTGAACTCTGGCCCACTAAAATACTGTATTTCAGTGACTTCTGCACCAAAAACAAATTAATGAAGAACCCCAAACCCTTGACCTTCACACTGAGGGGTTTGAGTGGCTGTTATTCTCTGTCAGGCATTTTGCTGACATAGTTTCTGTTCACTTGTCCCTTTAGAGGAAAGGGTTACTGCAAAGTTGTTCTGAGTGATCACCTTTATTTCATGATAAAAAATTTCTGTTCTGATGGGAGTGGTCTCTTACTGGATGGCTTGATGAGGATCAAAATGATGTGAATCATACAACACTGTCTTGATCAGCCTAGCTGAAGATTTGTACTGATGTGTTAGACTCTCCATCACCTTCATCAAAACTCCAAATGTGGGAATATCTTTGGGAAGAATGGCGTTCCATGTTGGAGATTTGTATCAGTGCCAAGACACACCGATATACTTCCCCAAAATCCTTCCTAAGACACTTTAAGTTGATTTTTCATTTAATTCATCACACATTTTGCATCTCAAAATAGAGAAAATATTGAAAGACTCAAATTTGGATAAACTGAGACTTTCAGTGAAGTGATGGGGGTAGAAGTGGAGGTGCTCATTTGTGCAGTCTGTGCATGAGGACGGAGAGTTTGTGACCGCCCTTTGGTCTGGCCTGTACTGTGTGACAAGGGCCATCAGCACCATCAGCTCCGGGGACAATAGAAGGGAATCTCGTCTGTCACAATATGGCTCGTGGCCTTTCAACTCCCCATCTGTTTGTGTGACGCTTGCTCAGGAGAGCTGACACGCACATTACAGTGACACACACTCAGGGGCGCACGCACACATGGCAGAAAAAGAGATGAAATGCAAACTGGGACCGTGGCAGAAACTGGCAGGCCGCTGATGGCTGTTTGCAGAGGCAGTGAAGTAGGAATAATGCAGGCAGAAAGCAGGATGAGCTCCTCCTGAGCTGCTGGTTAACAAGCTGGATTGGGAAGTGCGATCACTGGTAGTTACCACTGTACTATTTGCCACCATGCTGGGCTTCTTGATATTCAGCTGTGCTGAGGTTTCTTGCTTTTGCAGAGATGTCTTTTATTATTACTGCACGAAATGCCCTCAGATCCAACCCGGGCTTTGTCAGCGATAAGCAATCATTGTCATCTTTCATGTCTGATATGGCTATCAGCACCCATTCTAAACAATTATCTCCCTCGCAACAAAAGTGGATTTTTTCCCCTCATTTTTTTTCCATGTGAGACGTAGCGTTTTTATTTTTCTCAGTTAATGGTGCGTGAAGGGAGTTGTGGGGGTCATTGTTGAGTGTCTGTGAACTGCAGACCCACAGAAAGTATCTGACAAAGACTCTAGAAATTTCTGCCATGACAGAGATGAACTGTTCTGCATAGGAAAAAAAAGTGCAAGATGGAAAGAAAGGATAAAACCACCGATGGTGACCACTTTTATAGACTTCAGATCCAGCAGACACACACTCACACTGTTACATAGTAAAGATGAATCATGTCATTCAGAGCACAAATCAATACATTTTACAGTGATGAAGCCTAAGCTATGACAAGCGACAATGACACCATTTACAACGGAGCAGATGTTTCACCATGACAACCAGTGTGATGATGAAAACATGTCTTTGGGGTTACGAGATGCCAGACGCAGGGTCAAGGTTAGATAAGAGGGGCCGCTCTGCTCTCTCTTGTTCTGTCACACTCAGTTGCAGGGGACAGAGTGATGTCATGATTTAGGACTTTTCAGCAGTGGCAGTAATATCCAGTAATAGGACATTGTTTTTTTTTTAGTTTTTACTTCAATTTCTCAAAAAACAAAGCACTTAAAACAAAGTATGACACAATCTACTGTATATACATTTTTTACTATAATCATCACTTAAAAGTAGAGGGTTAGGGTGTAGCATGCTATTTGAAAACTCAACAGAAACCCAGTCATTTTCTGGGAGTCACAGAGAAAAGTACAGAACAGCACAGTGCGCCTTGTGTGTGAACAATTGCAGCTTTGACAAAGACAGCCGTATCAGTACCTCATTGACTGACTGTATGTGTGTTCAGTATGTGTGCTGAGAACTGTGCTGCTGTGTTAAAGATTTTCCTATGTCTTTATGCAGTGTGAGAGACAGAAGAAGGATGCAGATGCTCTACAGGAAGACAGAAAACCTGCTGTTTAAAGGCAATCCCCAAAGTGACTCATAATTAGCAAATTATAGTTTTGTACCAGACATTATGCATCTTTGTGGTGCCTTAAATTCTAGCAGCAGATGAAAATTAAAGGTGACTGTAGTCAAAAAGCAGGCTCACCTCATCTCCAGGCTGTGGTCTCATCAGAGATACTTGGTCATAGCCTCTCCTGAACAGAGCCCAAATAGCATCTAGTTTCCCCTGGACGGCCAGGAAAGAAAAAAGTGAATTAAAAAATGGAAGATTTCCAACATAAACATTTTCTTATAAAGGATAAAAAATGCTGATGTGAGTGAATTATTATTAGTGTAGTTTGCCGAGGTCCACAGATGTGGAATGAGACTAATTATAATGTCAAATTGTCAATGGCAGTTTTTGAAAAATGTAGCACTTTCTAAAATATTTTGAAGATCAAATACCGTGGGGACCTTTTTTTACTATATACTGAAATCTCTTTAAAATAATATTATTGTCAACGGTCCATATGTTTTTATCTTTTGAAATATGATAGACCATTTATTTAGGTTAGGTTAGGTAAGGAAAGTTTTGTCGGTGTTATATATATATATATAAAGGGGATGAGGGAATAGGGGATGACTGAATAAGTTTTGTTAGGCTTTTTTCCTCTCCCTGCACTGAACCTCAAACACAAATTCAGCATTTAAAGAGCACTCATATGAAAAGCCTACCTGTATGGGTGTGTACCACCTCCTCTGCTGTGGGGCGCGA
The DNA here is from genome assembly GCA_015103295.1 of Ptychochromis oligacanthus. Lineage (NCBI taxonomy): Eukaryota > Metazoa > Chordata > Actinopteri > Cichliformes > Cichlidae > Ptychochromis > Ptychochromis oligacanthus. Next base: position 5,023 of record VVAS01106301.1, on the reverse strand, counting down.
CGGGGAGGCTTTCGGGGCTTGGGCTCATAAGGTTCAAATTCCTGCTCCGGCATCTTTACAACTGCATTTTTAGGTTTGTCCAACTTTGCACCTTCCTCAGTGGATCCTTTCTCCCCCCATCGCACCTTATAACGTAAGAAAAAAATACCTTAAAGATCCTTTCTCTGTTTATGCTTTGCGAACTTTGAAAGTCAAGACTGTGTGAGTGTACCTCCATGCGTTTAATGCCACCTACTCCTCTTCCTCCATAATATGAAGCATCCACTGTGGGCCACTTCTTCTTGGGCAAACCATCCTCATCATCTGACTCCTGTGAGTGAGGCCTCAATTAGGATGCAGCTCATATTCTTAAACACACTGTTATTACTATTAATTTACTCTATTAACTGGAAAAATAAGTAATGCTGCATTATCCCTAAATTGTTGTGCAAATCTCTGATTGGAATGAATTGTTGAGGATGAAATAAAAAAATAATTTCACGTTCATTGTAGCAGGTGACTTACTGGCTCTGGAGGTGGAGGTGGTGGAGGTTCTTTGATCACCTGAAGAAGAGAAAAATATATTAGCAACAAATGTAAAGAAAAATTTCCAGTAATTTACAAGCTGAATACTTCAGTGTAGTCTCTTTTCTGAAACAAAGCAGTCATTCAGTATAACAGGCTGAAAACACAAACAAACTTACCACAGTGCAGCAGAGAGGCCAGAACCACCACATCAGCAGCACAGCCAACAGCAGGAACACCACGAGCAACGATATCAACACGATGGTGCCATCAAACTGCACAAACGCAGAACGACAGGATAAAGGTTAAACGGAAATAAAAGACAACTGATGTGAAAAATGGGGAAAATGAAAAGCGAAAGTACTCACTGCCTCCTCTGATGACAGACACAACAGAGGAGAACTCAGAGGGAAAGGAGAGACAAAGGTAAAAAGAACCAAGAGAGAAATAAGACAGCCGGAAGAAAGTTTATTCAAAAAAAGGCAGCATGCCAGAGAGAAATATTATCATCTAATGTTGTGACAGTGCTGAATATACTGGATGTACTTACACATTCAGTAGTAGTGATGTGAACAGAGCTGGTGATGTAGGAGAGGCCTTCATTCATGCTCACCTGCAGGTAGATCACCCTAAAAAAAATTAAACACAAACCCATTGCTGGTCATTTGGCACAGGAATGCTGACATATCACATCTGCTTGTATGAACACATTAACAGTGTAGTTCCAACTACTGTAAAAGCTTCCCCAGGTGCCAAATACATTCCTGCTTTGTCCATACTTGCTGCATTATAAGCACACAAAATATGCTGACAAAGACACAGAGCTAAAGCATTTGAAGAGGTCAGCGAGGTCTCCACCCATAGGAGGAATCTCTTCTGCTTGGATTAGACACAGACCTCTAATGTGGAAACCACAGAAAGCTAAAATGACTTCTAATTCTCCAGTATTCAGTGCCGATATGTGTAGCTATAACTACACAAATACAGAATGGGCGGATACAAGGGATGTGAGAAAGCAAATCAGTTTAGCTGCTAGGATGACAGGATAGAAATGTTGATGGAAATAGAACGGTAAATAAAATGAACAGAAACAAGACATTTTAGCCAAATAGGCTGGCAGGGAAATAAAGAGATGACTGCCAGAGTGTAGTTATATGTTAGAAGAATGGAGAAAGACTTCTTGTGCTGTTCTAATGGATTAGGGGAACAGAGACAAGGGGGTTATTGAGCTTTGGGTGAAGTTTGAGGAGGGGGTGGGAAGGCCGAGGTCACTGCAGGGTGGTGGGATGGCTGAGAAGAGGAAACAGAGGTGGGGGATGGGAATAGGAAAGCGTTTCCTGTTCCACATCCCTTCAGCACTATCCCTTCCTTTTGAGACCCTGCATTCACTTCTTCAATCACCCTCTCCTGCATCCTCTCCATGCCACTGTAGCTCATCTCATAACTCATGCTGACACTGACTTGGGAATAGGAAATTGGTGGTGCAGGTGCCACTAATCTTTTCTTCTGCTTCTTCCCTCCCTTTTCCGTCTCCCCTTCCCCATCCTATGGTCAGCCCTCCTTTCAGGCAGGCAGGGGACAGGGTGTGATCAGCTCCACGCTGACAGAGAGATCTCAGCCCCTATCAATCATCAATCTGCTCACTATATATGTATTTGCCCTGTGTGTGTGTGTGTGTATGTGTGTGTGTTTTCTGTCTCTTTCTGTTTATAGTAACTTGACTGAGAGCTGCTGCAGGAACCAATCACAGGGCACATGAATTCAAACTGAACTCTAAAGAAAATCAGTAAATGTGTTTCCATCCACGCCTTTGAGTTAGCTCCGCCTCCCAACACTTCCTCTGCTCAAGAACATAAATCAACAGCTGCCCGCTAACTTCCTGACACTGTAAAATACTTGAAAATATAAACGGTACTACAGTCCCAGCCAGGGGCGTTTGCAGGATTTTTAATGTGGTGGCACAGGGGGGCCACAGGAAATCAGAATATCTGATCAGAAATAAAAGGAGTGCCGAAGACGGCCCTGCGTCCAAACAGCAAAAACATTGAAAAGTTTCTGAACAGACAGAAAAACTTGTTTCAAAGATGGAGAAAAATGTTCAAAAGTTTTGGAGGAGGAGGAGGAAATATGTAAAAACTGTCCGGTGTATGACGGACGGATGCTGACGGTGTTTCCGTGTAGAACGGAGGCCCAGTCAGACCGTCTCTTACAATGTGAGAAATATTGATCGGATCAGTGTGATGAAAAAAGCAGATTTATTGATCTGACGTTTGATTGACGACTTGTTTTAGTGTGAAATGGTTGTTATCAGAAACACACTCGTTTAAACACCTTCATCAGCATCTCCTCGGTGAACTTCATCTCCGGGCAGGATTCACGTGCACACACTCTCAGTCACTCTGAATCAGATTCTAGGATCAGACCTTTAGGGGGGCCCAGCCCCCAGTCATGATGTAATGCATGCAGTGCCTTGAAGTTAATATTAATTCAAATTTTCAAATTCATAAAAACTCACTTTGTTGTGCAGAGAATAGATCTGTAGTCTGTCCCTGTTGTTTAGAGTGATGTGTAAAAACCATTCAAATCAATGAATATGTTTTATTTTTTAAAGTGTGCTACTGGAAAGCACCAAAGCATCCATGAAATGCATGTACCTTTATTTGTTTGTTTGTTTGTTGACTGAAGAATCCACCTAACTCCACTACCTGCCCATTTGCTCACCTGGTTCTTCCTGCTCTCCCCATCCTCCTCGCTCACTCTTTGCACTGATGATCACACACAAACATGTATTCAACTACAAAATAACATAAAAATAATCAGAGTTATTATAAGAGCAGGTTGTGGATCCACGTTTGATAACATTATAACACACAGACCCGTTTTGTGAAATCATGGTCAGACAGAAGCTTTCTCGGCTTCATTGTTTTGGTGTTAACTGTGACTTCATGTCCACCTCTGTTCATCCTGCTGTCTCCTCTGTCTGTGTGCTGTCATCCAAAAGGTAAAACTAACAGTGAAACAGAGTTTACACTCAATAAAAGGCTGATTTATATCAGTTTATACCCAGTTTGGCCAGAACAGGAAACTTTAACAAAGATAATAAAGTCCATCAGCTGCTTTCTGCCAGCAGACTGATGGCTCAGAAAGCTAAAATCAGATAATAATCTCTGTTGATCTACGTCAGCTAATGTTTTTGACTCGGTTCAGAGAACGAATATCCATAACCAGACAGCTTCACTGAGCCTGAGTTATCAGAACAGTTTGCACTTCTGCTCACTGATGTGATTTGTGTCATGAAATCTCCTCTTCATCTTCTTTCTGCTGCTGCAACACAAGTCTGTTCTATTAATGTCAAACCTGCTGCTGAAGCACTTCTATAGGACAGGAAGTCTTTTTGCAACCACAGCTATCGCCACCTGGTGGCGTCCATGTTTTTATGGTTTTAATCCATCAGCGTCTGCTCCTCTTACCTCTGTCTACAGCCTCATACTGTCCCTGAGTTTGCTCAGTGCACACCAACAGCTCCACCTGCAGCTCACCGAGTGCAGCTGCATCCACCTCTGCACCACAGTGATCATAGTTTTTATTTTTTGTTTCTGACTCTGTTTGTTTCCAGATCGTTTCAGTTTCATCTGCTTCACTGTTAGTTTAGCCTTTTTCATTATTCTGATGTGGGTGTAAAAAACAATCAGAATATTACAGTACAAATGCACAGAACTGAATCTCACATTTCAGCGCTGATTTCTCAGCATCCTGCAGTCTGCAGTGACTTTAAGTGAGTTCTGCTTGGAGTATCAAGCTTAAGATGCTTCATTTTATTTCAGCGTTTACGATCTCTGCGGTATAAAAAAGCCTAAAATGCAGTCTGAGTTTTACGCTGAGAAAATGTTCACTGCACTGCATAATAAAGACAACCGGACGAGACTTCCCTGTTTTATCAGCAGAAACAGACAGAAAGAGTCAGCTCTCCTGACCTGCAGCCTTCATGCTCCTCTCTGTGACGTCTCCGCTGCAGGATGAAGCTCACAGGACCGATATGAGCTTCTGACGGCTTCACAGTGTTTCAGCCATCAGAGGTCAGAGGTCAGAGCAGATCATCGGGCTCACCAGAATAACTGCGAATAATGAAATTATCTTGAAAACTGTGAAAGTTTAAATAAGTGTCCAAACCAAATGACAGCACCTTGGCTGGGCAAGTCTAACAGCAGTATGTTAAAGTGCATTACATTAAACTAGGTGTATAATCTGTGCTGTGGCGTATAACAGCCACTGGATGGTCGTGTATGATGGTTGTGACACTGGCTCTCTGTGTTTCACAGCTGCTGACAGATAAACCATCTGTCAGCAGTTCTCTGCTAACAGATGGTTTATCTGCTCACCTTTCTCTGACTTCAGTTTGTTTCTCTCCCTCTGCTTCCTGTATTTTATCTTTTCGTACCCTGACGTTTTCTTGGATAGAGACGTCTCAGTGCACATGAACAGTCACTCAGAGCCCAGCCTGCGCTGCCTGGGTCTCTAA
>VVAS01106300.1:0-10000 GCA_015103295.1 Ptychochromis oligacanthus | reverse complement strand
CTGTGTTTAGTTTTTCTCTAACACGTTTATTTTTTGTGTTGAAGGTAATTATATATTGCATGATATTTAGTATAATTAGCCCAAGAAAATCAAACTCTAACTGTTTTTGAAGAAACAGTTGTAGCTGAATGACACCGTTCAGTATATCTGTGCCACGGTGTGTGCCTATTTGACCTTGCACTGATGATATTGAAACATTTACTTGATTGGTGCTTACCACATGCAAGTACACTGTAAATTATCATTGCTTATAACTCAAAAAGTTGATGTGACTGGAAAAAACTGAAAACAGATCTGAAATCAGCGTGAAAATCTGATTTAGAAAAGCGTGTTGCAAGTTCTGATTATCACAGAAACATTTATTTTGTTGTCGTGGGTTATTAAAATGGTTTCTGTCATTAAAAGATATCAAACACATGACCATTTTTGAACCTGTCTTTTATTTTGCAGAGATAGTGGGTGGATCAGGGACTCCTTATGAAGGTGGAGTCTTCTCCTTGGAGGTCAAGATTCCAGAGAGGTACTTTTTCTTTGAGGTTTATCATTGATGGGTTTCTCTCTACTTGTTACAAGTTAAATGTAACTGCACTCTAGTAGATCTGCTTTTGTTCTTCCCATAGGTACCCATTTGAGCCTCCCAAAATACGATTCCTGACCCCAATCTACCATCCAAACATTGACAATTCAGGACGAATCTGCCATGACGCTCTCAAACTCCCACCAAAGGTTGTAAGAGATTTCTAGCACAAAACAAATTTTCAGACAAATTGTTTCACCACCATTATATTTTTTGTCTGCTGTTAAATACACAGGGATATATACCATTTTACAAATCTTAGATGTAATGTTTCCTTTATTTTTATTTTTGTTCAGGGTGCCTGGAAGCCGTCTCTAAACATCTCCACAGTCCTCACTTCCATTCAGCTACTCATGGCTGAGCCAAATCCAGATGACCCACTGATGGCTGATATAGTGAGTCGCACATGGTCTTTCATCCATCCCATATGTCAAACTGTCTGTTTGAGTATTATACCTTTAAACTCTGTGATACCTGTATGATTATTTAACAATAGATCTTTATTAAAAAAAACTGTTAAGAACATTGGATTGGATTGAACTGAAATGAATTATACTGTTTTTAATTCAAATTTATACCTGGAAATAAAAGGTATGTATTTTAATTTGAAGTCCAGGGGTTTGCTAAAATGATCAGTTAAGATATCAGTCAGAAACCTCTTTATCTCACAACCTATTGGGTTAGAGAGCAGTTAAGTTGAAACACAGGGAATAATTGTATAACCCCACCTTGGATGCATGTTTACTTTTTTTATTGTAATTTCTTTTTTTCTTCAATAATGTAGTCATCTGAGTTTAAATACAACAAAAACCTGTTTATGGAGAAGGCCAAGAAGTGGACACAGGAACATGCTGTTCAGAAGAACTCGGTAAGTCACCCTGGAGTGTAGGTGCTGTTTCATATAATTATGCACCAACTGCTGCACTATTCTTAGTGACATGACTCCTGTCACTTGCTCCACTTGCCGTTAGAATTTGGCCCTTGTCAAGCTTGCTCAAATCTTTACGCTTGCCCATTTTTCCTGCTTCTAACACATCAACTTTGAGGACAAAATGTTTCTTGCTCCCTACTAAATCCCACCTACTAACAGGTGCCATGATGAAGAGATAATCAGTGTCATTCACTTCACCTGTTAGTGGTCGTAATGTTATGCCTGATCGGTGTAAAGGCTTAGTCATGCTAGAGTAAAAATAGGATGGCAACCTCCTTGCGACTTGGAAAAGTTGGTGGTTGCCTGATGATTGCATTGAATTTTGCATTCGGCGACTGATTGCAAGCAGTTGCGAGGTTGAGCATGCAACACCATCAACCTCTGGGTGACCACTCTCAATCACAAGGCGGTTGCACAGATCTTCTGGTTGGAGACAACCTGTCTCTAAACAATTGTGGTCCAACTCAGACTGCCTGCAGTCACTCTCAGACAGATTGGTAAAGGTTTGCAAATTGCTGTCTAATTGATAAACGCAGACAGGTTGTAAATATGTTGCAATCAACCTGAGTCAGTATGTGCCGATGAACACAACTTGTGTGTGACGCGGGACTCAACTCAGTTGCGTGCTTGCTGTACTCTGCAACTTTGCTTTTATATAGGAATATAGCCAGAGTGCAGTTTGCAGTTAAAACACCATCCTGCAGCAACTATGTCACTATTTGGAGGAATTTCTGAATTTCTCTTTCAGATCTATGAGATTCTTGCTGGACTCTGAATATAGGTAGTTAATGTGAATTTCTGTGTATGTAAACATCCACAGATTTGCAACAGACAGTAGCACATTTGCAATTTTCACAGAATTGTCACAATTAATTGTCATATTATCACAAACAGATTGCACGTTAATTGCCAGCCCCATTCAGCTGCAAACTAATAGCAGAGTGACTATTTTTTATTACCATTACATTGCTATGTTGATTCTTTGAAGACAGCAGCTGACTGCAGGTGGTCGCAGACCTGGTTTCTGTCTTCGAAGCAGTCATTTCAAAGGTAACGAGATCGCAAGTTCATTGCACAGGGTTACAGTAATTTCGAACTTGCTGCAGTCTCCAGCTACTGTTCTCCCTAGTGTGTCTGTAGCATAACAGTGTGACACAACACATATGATATTTATATTCAGCTGTGGCCTTCACATTTCAAGTATGCAAGATTTAAAAAAAAAAAAAAAATTCTCTTTTTCAGGGAGTTGTGGAGGGCAGCAAAGAAAATACCCCTGATCTGAAAGCATCATCACGAAAAAGAGAGGCACTAAGTGTACAGCAGGAAGCAGAGGAGCCAGCAAAGAGAACCTGTGTGTAGTTTCCACCTCACTCTTTAGAGCCAAAGGTATCTGTTTGTGTGATGCCTGATAGAACTGACACAATTTTTAAGAGTGATTTTAATTTTTCACTTAGTTCTGATACTATCTTCCATTTTTTTATGTATGTTAATTGATTTGACTGATATGAAAATGTGCATATCTGTATGTATAATGTGTGTGCTTGTGTGTATTAAAGTTTAATTTTATTAATGTATTGCGTACAGCGCCATGACCTGTTGTGTAGTTTGGAGGTGTGTTTCAGAATTGTAGCATAAGCAGAGTACTTAGTATATATAGTATGAAGATGATAATTTTATTCAAAAATATGCTTAACCAGTTGTATACAAAGTATGTACATCCTAAATAGTACATTTGTTTTTACAAGCTAAGGATTTATTTCTTAATATATAAAATTATATATTTGCTGTTTATAAAAAGGGAGACAAACATCATAAGGCTGTAGTGAGTCAATACCATGCTAGTTCAGAGGTAGTTATATTGTATGTACATAATGCTAGCCTACTCTAAAGTCTGTAAGAAAGATAGCTACATCCCATTCAGTCTATATGACTGCTTGCCTCCTGTTGGGTAGAGTTGCTTTTTTGAGATCAAACCATGTAAACCATATGAAAATATATGTGCCCCCATTTCCTGTAGAATTTGCTGCCATATAAAGGGTAGCATTTTTACAAAACCTTTGTATTACACAGTTGCATAGTACAATATTTGACAATGACATCTGTGAAAAATGTTAGCTTACACTGGCTGTCCTGGTGTGTGTGATGAGGAGTTCCTTTTTTCAAAACAGACCTTAGCAATAGGATAGAATTTGTATTTAACAAAAAAGCGCCACCTATAATAGAACCAAACAATCTGCATCTTCTAAGTTGGATTTCTCATGATCACATTTCAGTATAAACATTTACACTTAAAGATCTACTGGTGCTACCTAGATTCCCCACAGGCCAAATCGCTGGTTTTTCCATGTAGATAACAGCTTTTATTCGAGTTATCTCTGTCGTTCAAGTCCACGATTGACGCACTCCACTGAAATGTGTCTGAAATGGTCTTTTATTTCAACAGTTATGCCATTTCCTTGAATAGTCTTTTCTGTGAAAGGACCTTTTAGTCCCGCTCTCCACTTTCAGAGGCTCTTTGTTTTCTCATCTTCTCTGTAGTCCTCAACAGTTTCAGACTGAACCCAGAGGCAGTCTTTCTGCAGTATGTAGATGGTCCTTTTAATGTTCATTTAGTGTCCTAGCTTTTCAGACAGCTAGCTTGGAGGGTCGTGGATAAGACATGAGAGTGAGAGACATGGCAGTATGATACAGAGGGCAGAGTGCTGTGAATCACATTTTGATCCAAACTTTCCAGAAATCAACTGTCGCTCAGGCTCTCATTCTATTGCCCCCTCTCTATCTCTGGCAGTGGGAGAGGGTATTTGGCAAGGGATGAGAGGAACAGAGGAAGTGGAGGAACAGTGGGAAAATCTGACTGGATCCAGTCGGGGTTGGAGAGAAGATCCCCCACTGTACATGGCATCGCTGAGTGACACCTGTGTTGATGAGTCAGAGCAGGAGGTCTTTTCTGTGTCCACAGAAACCAGCGAGTCCAAGGTGCGGTCCCGACGTAGCTGTGCACGTGCTTTGGGGCGAGGCCAAAAAAAAAACTGAGAGTGGTCTCTTGTGAAAAGAAGGAAGAGGAGAGGGTTGAGGCAGGCAGGCAAGGGCTGGAGAAGCAGAAGGACTGATTTTAGCACTTCCTCCCCCAGAGAAAGGAGACCAAGAAGGGAACAAAGGGAGAGGAAAGCTACTGGTACATAGAGGAGGCCGTTGGTGAATATTAACCAGGCAACATGTTTAATCATAGCACAGTCCCACAAGCCCTCACACTCCCCTCTAAGTAACTCCCAGTAAAGGCGGATGTGTGAACCTGTGACTATAAGCAAGTTCAGGGTGTTCATCATAATGAGAGCCAAGGGAAAGCCCAGGGAGGATGGCAGTCGAGAAGATGGTGGTGGCAGCGGTGAGGGAAGGCAGAAAGGTGAGGACCCATACTCCCCAACTCCTACCAGTGGGAGAGAAGCAAGCGTAAGGGAGAGAGTGAGGCAGAACAGTGCACAGGTGCGTACACTCCCAAGGGATGGGGATTTCCCATAGGCGCGCGCACACGTCACGCTCATGCCACACTGCACTGCTGCAAGAGTCAGTAGCAACACACTGGCCTCAGACGCAAACACCCAGACCCATCCTGTTGCCTGACAGCCAGGACCCCCTTCCCAGCGGGCTCCATGGTGACCAAATTCTCCCAGTGTAAGAGCATCCACAAGGGCCAGGGTGCATGTACACACACCTGTCAGCAGATTTGAAGCACCCATGCAAGCCACGGTGAAGCGAAGTGGCGACAGGTAGCCAGATGAGCCAAACAGAGACAGAAGCAGGATGGAGTTCCCCAGCAGAGACATCAGGGAGATGGACCATAGGCCAACGCGAACTAGCCAGCTGCCCAACAGAGAGTCACAGGGACGGAAAGGACCTGCAACATCAGAAACAGCAACTCATTAGCTAAAAATGGCTCACTTTTCTCATAATCTATAATAAAAAATAAGAGTGACATTCCATCCCTGAGGGTGTCTTTTGCATTACCAGGTGTCGGTGTGCATTGGACACTGGTCTGTAGTTTGGATTCCTCTATTTCCAGCTGGAACTCCTCCAGGTCAGGGTCATCTGAAAGAAAATGTTTTTAGGCCCAAAATTCAGTGGTACAAGCTTTTTGGGCAAATCTGTATGAGGGCCATTTGGCATGTGTTAGGTGTATTTAGAGCGTATCCTGAATGTGTTTATACACAGTATATGTCATGTAGATTATGTGTGGCACTAGCTGTAGGGGGTTGCAATGGTAAATGGTAAAGATACTTCTAGAAGATTACTGGTGTTAGAGATATTTTGTGAAATACCTATGTACTTAACTGGCACTTGCATGGAATTTGATTATCTTGGCACATTTCTCTAGCAATTAAAGGTAAATAAATTTCAATCAGTGATATGCTTTAATCATGTTTTGTTAGCTATCTTTGAGTACAGCTTTAATTGTGCAGGTCTAATGGTTTTAATTCCACCTTCATTTTTATTTGTGTTTATATTTTATGCTGGCCACAGGAATGCACAGAGGGGTCAGGTAGCTGTGATTTCGGTGAGCATCTGACATGTACTTAAGTACTGAGCATAGACATTTGGCGGTCAGAATCCCATCTAATATGTTACAAGTCTTTTACCAAACTGTGCATATGCTTTAATAGATATTGTAAGTGCGTGCTGTCTTACAGTGAGTGTCAGCATGGATAGGGTACATGGCTATAGTCCTCTTATGTAGGTCTTCATTAGTGCTGCTCTGCTCTGAGTCCCACTGACTGGCTGGCTTGTAGCTATCACAGGAGCCATACACACAGCATTGGTAGGCATAAGGCATCTCTATCACCCTGTACCAAACAGATGAAAGAAGTATTGGAAATAAACCAGAATAAAAAACTCCCACCACAGATGTCATAAAAACAAGAGCGTAAGAAAATAGAAACAAAACTGTAAGTCCTGGCTGATATTACCTACATGGCTTAGGTGCAATTTTGAACTATGTCAAAGCAACTTCAAATGCTTTTGCTGTTGGGCCTTTTTCAACTCTGTCTTAAAACAGTTGCCTATATGTAGATTAAAAAACCTTTTGATGGCTGTGTAATCAGTATTACTGTTCATACTGGCACTAAAGACTGTAACTTTGTAGGATATCTCCTTAAACCACATTGAATAGGGATTATGAATTTTGCCTTATTCTGGAAGTGCATAGCCCTTGCAAACAGATGGAATGGTTACAACAGGCAAAATGTTTCAGTGTATGAAAGCATAATAACTCAATTATAACAATAACAGTTCATCTTTAGGGAAAACGTAGGAGAAGCATTTATTTTGCTGATGTTTGGATCACCTGACTTCAGTGTGGATAGCTGCACGCAACCATTAACTCTGCCTATAGTGCTTTTGAAAAGTTTCTTTGCCAGGAGGTCTGTTTTGGATGATGTTCTACAGTGATACTAACATAGGGCTTTGATCTCATGCCATCGCCAGTGTCTTTGAAAGTTACTCTTCATTTTTACTTCATTGCACCTTTCCACGCCTTCAGGGAACTTTGTAACAAGATTTAACTTGCTGCTAAGAAATGCTTCATCATTGTTTAGGTTCGGTTCAGGAATGGCTTGCAGGGATACACTGTAATTAGTCAATTGTCAGACTTGGCAGCTTTCGGTAAATTGACGATATTAATAGAAAATTGCGAAAGGAAGGATAATTTAAGGGCTGGGAAGGGATGTATTTTCCTTACAGCCACAGGACACACACCTGGTATGTTGTCACCTTAAGTTTTTTTTTGTTGTTGTTGTTGTTGACGAAGCAAAATACAAAAGTTCACATTGAATGATACTGAAGGTGTATTTACCTCATATGGGGAAAGTGATCAGGACTGAAGGCCTCATATAATTCTGTGTTCCCCCTCAGCTTGAGATGGGTCAGACCGCCCAAACCTACAACAGGTATTGAGCTCAGGCGGTTCTCAGTGAGATCCCTAAGAGAAAAACAGAAGGACATTGAAGAATGTGGGTGTCAGATCAAGCCAACTGATGTTTGTAAAATCTGTTTTTATTTCAGATACTGCTGAGGGACGTCCTTGAGAAAAAGGCCTTTCTCGTAGATATTTTAAACTGTGTAGACAGGACTCTCTATCAGATTGACTCCAGATAATACTTTCTGTCAGATGTATTATCTGCTTGTTTAGCCAAGCAAACTTCAACCAGTCTTCACACAATGAAGTCATTTTATATTGGCATGACCTGAGCTGAGGCTTCTTGCCATACAGAGGGTTTTTTTTTTCAAGCAATAAATGGATTTTAATGTTCTCTGCAGACTCTGCCAAAGACCATAGGTTTTCTGCAATGCACGCAGCCAAGTATGGAGTGTTTGTGTAAGCGCAAGGCCCTGATATACTGCCTAACTTTAATTAAGATACACAAATTCTGCATGCCTTTCTGGGGAGAAAAGTGACACTGCTAAAGAATCAGATGAAAGGTGGAGGAGTCTTAGTGAGTTTACTCACAGTTTAACCAAAGAGTGAAGCGAGGCAAAGGCATCCGGGTGGATCCTCTCGATCATATTCCAGCTCAAATCACTGACAGAAAAAAAGAATCAAAAGATGTGAAAGTGACTGGAAGGACTTGTAATAATATACAGAATTGTGTGTGTCTGTCAGTACTGTCTATCACCACTAGATGTCACTAATAGGTCATAAGTCATAGTTTAATCCTATAACCACTGATTCCCAACTTTTTTGGCTTCAGACCCCTTAAAATGAAGTGGTGTTGTTTTGTGACACCTCATTATAGTATGGATGATTTTTCATTCTACTTATTGTTTTGGTTAAACACGATTAGAGCAACAAAGTTCAAACTATGTGGTATTTCACAAGGAAAAAAATCTCAGCACAGCAAATATTGTGTTGCAGAAGTTTGTTTTGTTTTTCTCTCCAGCTATCGAGTTATTAAAAATATATACACATGGGTGATACATTAAAAGAACAACTTAAAACCCTAACAGTCACAGTGAGGGCGTTCGGTGACTGTTATGCTGTGTGGGGTATTTGCTGGGATGGTTTGCATCAAAGTCCTAGATGCAAGTCTTGCATCTTGGCAGCTATCTTGAAATGCCTGAGAGCAGTTATTTTTGGTATTGAATATCTAAATTAACTTTTAATTTCAGTGGTTACTGGGAGATAAAAAAAAAAACAGCATGTATGTAATCATTTGTCAAATATGATAAATTTGCTAAAAACGTTTTGCTGACGTTTTGCCTCTGGAAGTTGTCTCCCAAAGATTTCAGTTCAGGATTCCACCATGTCTACCAGTACGGTGTCTCTCTTCCATATCCATATGTTTGGTCACAGCAAATTAACGAAAAGTTGTCCGGAGAGGTCTGTGATGAAATAATTCTATCCTGAAGGCTAAAGTCTCTACCAATGCCCATGTCTCTTGGACACAAGAGATCACTGAATGGTTCAAGCAGTATGAAAATGATATCTGTCACGTTCATGGTCACCATATCTCAAACAAAATGAGAGATTTTGGACTGATGTGTTAGATAGGGCCCATTAAAACCATCATCAAAAACACCTTAAGAGGGAATACGGTAAGAATAAGAATGGCATAAGAATGGCTGTTTTGGGATGTTTTTTTCCTTTGATTTGTCACCGGTCTGAATATCTGTTGATTCACTGGTGGGATCCTTACCCTAAGGTTGGGAACCACTGATAAAGACCATAAATTTCAAAGAATATTGTGTGTAAATTGTGGGAGAAAACAAACAGATAAAAAGTTTGACTTACAGTGCTCTTAGAGAGGTGAGCTGCTGGAAGGTGCTTGACTCAATCCTTCTGATTTGATTATGCTGTAACCCTCTGTTAAGAAAATGATATAGGATTACACATATGCAATGCACAATACGCATAGTTAACTGAGAAAACTGTTGACTTTGATATATTAAGTGTGTGATTGTCTTGGGAGTCAAAGAACTCACATCTCTTGCAGTGCAGAGCAGTGGTAAAAGCTGGGCAGATCCTCTATCTGGTTGTAAGATAGCTCCCTACAACAGTACACAAACACAGTACACAGTGACCAGCTGTGGATTTATAGTGTGGGAAATTATGGGGGTGACAGGATGATTTTTGAGGGGGGGTGTCGGCTCTGTGAGGAAGGCAATACAGCAGGACAATAATTTTTTGTAGGGAGTGATTGGATTTCACAGAGAAAAGATTATGTGAGTTCTTGCTTGGGGGCACAAGTCTCCACAATTCTGTTGTGTGTATCAGATTTTGTACCTCTAACTCTTCCCCTTGGTGTGTATCTACTCACAGCACTCTGAGACGAGGCAGCTGCTCACACAGATCCAGAGGGAGAGCTGAGAGACCAGCCCGAGTCAGCGTCCTATAGAGAAAAAAAAAAAGAGGATCCTCTGATCATTGTTGAAGTGCAAGCAAGCGAAAGGATCCTCTAGTCCAGTGAGTCTAACTTGGTGAGACAGGCAGCTGTGTAGGTTCG
>VVAS01106265.1:11111-23798 GCA_015103295.1 Ptychochromis oligacanthus | reverse complement strand
ACTCTAGGATATGAACTTCCACAGCTCCCATGGCTGCTGTTCCCAAGTCAAGTCCATTCAGTCCCGTTAGCAAACTCCAGGTTCTGCTAATGTCTAAAGCAATCCAGGCAGGTAGCAGTCCCCAGTTATGGTAATGGTTTCACCCATCTCTTTGAAGGCACACTGGCTGTAATGGCGTCTGAAGAGAGCGATTGCAGGGTACAACCCTCTAGGGACTCATTAGCGAGGAACGGAGCTATTTGAAGAAGGCCGTGTATGGGAGAGTGCAGTGAGAAACAGTTTGTGTGTGTTTTTTTCCTGGACATGTTTTTTCTTACAGCAGTTTCCAGTGCAAAAAAAACAAGTTTGGAGCTGCACAAGGGTAGACTGGGACAAACTGGCTGACTGTCCTTGTTCTGGGCAGCAGCGGTTGGCAGAGATGCTAGAAAGCTTAAGTAGCACCACAGGCGGCAGGTGGAATAGAAAGAATGTGATGTGCTGGCAGGGTGCAAAGGAGACACAGTGTGTGGGAGTGGGAGTGGGAGATAGCCATAGGACGCTGTCTCTTAGCTCAAACAGAAGCTCACAGCAGGATACTGAGCAGGGTGCCATCACAGATGCGCTCGGACTCCATATGCTGACAAGTACATTCGACTTTATTTTCTCTTAAATGACTCAGATCCATGATGAAACAGTAACAATGACAGGGGGGGGGCAGCTGCCTGCCTGGAGAGGATGAAAAAAGTGGTGGAAATGAAATTCCCCAAATGGGTGTCTGGGCTCATCCTTAGACGTAGCGTGAGGACCTCAGTCATTTGGTAGGGGCTCAGAGTAGAGCCACTGCTCTTCTGCATTAAAAGGAACTAGTTGAGGTGGTCTGGGCATCTGACTAAGATTTCTCTTTGATGCCTCCAAGGTGAGGTGTTTTGGGGATGTCCAATCAGAAGGAGACTACAGACAAGCTAAAGGGATTGCGTCTCTCTGCTGGCTTGGGAATGCCTCAGTACTGAAAGAACTGGTGGTACTAGGATGGGAGAGGGAGGTCTGAGACCCCTACGATCCAGAACTGGAAAATGGACTGGGTCTTGCTTAGAAAGAATGAGAGGCACTCCCTTTTTCAACATATCAAAGCTTTAACTCCCAAAGGTTGTCCACTTGTCTTTATGCACATTAGTTTCCCCAAAATGTCACACACAAAAAGCTAGTTACAAATAATTATAGTGATTTAACAGCTCTACTTGCCTTAAAAACCGCTTTAGTTAGAATATTGTTTAGCATGTGTCAAATTTCTCCCAATAAAATTTTCATATTGTTTTTGCCTTGCCTTTGCATCACAATATTCCATCAACTTCAACTGAACAAAATCTAGAGAAAAAACTAAATCCATTTTCATCCCCACTTTGTCACATGGACCGAAAAAAAAGTCAGCAGTGCAGAAAGTGCCATAGCGTTAGGTGTTCGTTAACTGGAAGATCTCTTCCTTTAAAAAAAAAGACCCCCAGCATTTACATTCCCCTAAACCCTTGCCTTTCATGCCAAGCCTGCTTTCAATATCAAAGCTGCTTTTGAGAGCCTCTGGTGGAATGATAACAGAGAGAAGGGGACTTAAGTGAAAATGTAAGATCTTGAAAAGAGTGAGAGATGAGGAGAAGAGAGGAAGAGAGACTGAGGGGGAGGGTGGGAGCCGGGAAGACAGCATATCAATCGCCCCTTTAACTGACACGAGCATTCTGGAGTGAGGTGTTTTTTAATCTTTTTTTAAACATGCAGGGAAATGTGAACACAATGCAGAGAGTGTGATAAAACATCATTAGGCATCCATGAAAGAGGCTCAGAGTTTTGGTGACAATAGGATCATTCTGTCAGATATTGTGAGGATTACACAGCGGCAGGGTGAGATGACTTGTTAAGAAGAAGGAAGCTTCTGTTTTGTTGTCCTTTAGATGACATGTGTGCTCTTGTGCATCGGCCTCCATATGTGTGTGTGTGTGTGTGTGTGTCCGTCTGTGTTTGGCTATGTGTATATGTGTGGGTTTGAACAAAAAGTGTGCGTGTATATGTTGAAATGTGTGCCAGCTGACTGCACCTGGAAACTGTTTGAGATAAACTCAGGCTGTTAGGGATTACTTGAGACAGTGCAACGTGCATGCCAATCTGTCTACACATGTACACATTTGCTTTATGATTGTGTGTGGTCTGCACAGCTTCATTTAAATGTGCGTCTGTTCAGGTTTTAAACAAGAGACATAAATACTATAAAACAGGGAACATAACCTTCAAAAAAAGTAATTTCAGACAGTAAATAAGGCGAAACACTGCCAATATTCCACTGAAGACTTATTATTTTAGATGGGTTCAAACAACAATTGGATGTGCATTCTCATCTAAAAATATATAGAGAACACATGTTTCTTGCCTATGCTGATGAAAGACAATTTTGTTTTGTTTTCTGTTACAAATGTGACTTCGTTCACCAGGATATTGGTGCACTGTTTATACTATCAAATGCAGTCAAATGCAGAACAGACAACTGTTGTTTGACAAAAACAACTATGCAGCCATGTGGCTGCGCTTTGTTTTTTTGTGCTGTTTTGTTCTAACTTTGTTCTGCGTGTTCCTGTCCACTCAGACCTTGTTTGTTTTAGTCAAGGCTACATCTGTGCCGGCATTCTTGCATTCTAATTAACCAGGTTCAAATCTCTGACTTTACAATCTGTACAGCACATGACATTCTTTATCCTCAGACTTTTGTGCTGGACAAAGAAGAAAAAATAATGGAAATAAAAGAAAGAAAAGTTGATTATGAATAAGAGAGGAAGAACAACTCTCTTTGCAGAGGTAAGCGCAATAGTGAAGATGTAGCATTAGTAGAATCCCAACAAGAACAAACAAAATTACATCTTTACATCTAAGGTTGTAACAACAGATGTATGGCCCCCTGTGGGAGGTACAAATAAGACAATACAAGGATCTCTTATCCTACAGTATTGCCATATTTTGAATGTCAATAGCAATTTCCTATTTATACCAGCAGCTATGAAGCAAAATTTGCATTAATTTGGAGTTTTATTTCATTTATAAATGTACACTATATTGCCAAAAGTATTCACTCACCCCATCAAAATCATTGAATTCAGGTATTTGGTGTGGAAGAAATTTGTCTGGCCTGCACAGAGTCCTGACCTCAACCTGATAGAACACCTTTGGGATGAATTAGAGCGTAGACTGCGAGCCAGGCCTTCTTGTCCAGCATCAGTGTCTGACCTCACAAATGCGCTTCTGGAATAATGGTCCAAAATTCCCATAAACACACTCCTAAACCTTGTGGAAAGCCTTCCCAGAAGAGCTGAAGCTGTTATACCTGCAAGGGTGGTCCGACATCATATTAAACCCTATGGATCAAGAATGGGATGTCAAGTTTATATGGGTGTGAAGGCAGACGACCGAAAACTTTTGGCAATATAGTGTATGTCCAATTTTAATTCTACCTTTACCTTTGCTTTTGGTCTACATCACTGAAAGGAAATATCTACAGCTGTTTCCTGAACTTTGTTCACCAGCTAGTTGCTAAGTTTGTGTACCATTTGGTGCTGGGCAGTGGGGGTTTACTAGGGTTTTTTTTTATTGATAACAACAGTGTTACTATGATACAGATTACAAAGTTTTGTTAAATAAATACTGGAAATGTATTTATTAATTAAGTGTAATATCCTGAAGAGAATTAATTCCCCTAATAACATGTTACTTTTATGTATGTGTTTGGTACTGTGTGACCTCTCTTTGGCATTTTAGGCATCAGGAGGTACCCTGTCTCCCTCCATTTTTTCTCATCATCACTCACTCCCACGCTGTAAACATCACCTTCTAGGCTGTGACACTGATGAGGGTAGCCCCCTACCAACCTGAGAAAGCCTGTCGCAACAGGAATCTGTATGTGTGTGTTTGATAGAGAGACAGAAAGGTATAGTAATGTGAATATAGAATTTTTATTTTTCAAAGATTTGTACTTATAAATGTTAAGAAGATCACCACACCTCCATCTGACCTTGAATCGATCTCCAATTCACTGTGTTATTTGCATGAGGGTTTTGCATACATGGAAAAAAAAAATAGGAGAAAGCCTCCCAATACAATAGTTCATTAAAAATGAAAAAAAAGAAAAAAAAGAACAGAAAATAAATACCCTGTGTCAGCATTTGGCTTAGTTTCCTAAACCCAAAATTTAAAACCAGCAATACGCAGCTCTTTTCCAAGCATCCAGTCCACCCTGGAGAGTTCTAGATAGGACCTCCACACAGATAATGACTTCTCCTGCCTCTTATTTCCTTTCGCCTTTCTGTTCTAACAGTTACTGTGCCAGCAGAGGTAGTTTGACCCCAGCATGGTCCCTGGCTTCCTCGATATTTCCTGGAAGGCCCTGGAAAACCAGGCAGGTCTGGAGGGCTCCAATGTCAGCAGGCACACAGACCCGCAGGCCTGTGAGATGCTATCTAGACTTATTTGGAGGCCAATCCGTGAAACTTACCCAGCAGTTCGAAAGGATTTATCTCCTCCTCTTACTAAACTCCTTTCATTCATATAATTTTCTTTCATTTCATACCTTTTTTTCAACTTTCTTTCTTTCATACCATTTGCTGTTCTTGCTCTCACCTTTCTCCTTTATCTGAACCATGTGGATGCTTACTCTAATGCTTGGGGACTTAGCATGCGATTTTAGGCTTAGATTATTTCAGCTTCTGTTTTCCTCTACACTACATGTACTGCTCTCACTGCACACATACACAGTCACGAGGCAAGAAGTGATAACGACTAGAAGCCTGTCAATTGAATTCTGCAAATAATACAAAGTATCAGACACAGTACCTCCTGAAGCAATGCAATGGCAATTTTCTTCTTTTGTGTTTCTGACAGGGTATACCCCCAGGAGGGGAGAAAAAGAAATAAAAAAAAAAATGGAGGTTTCCTTTTGGGAGGGAGTTAACGACATGCTGAAGGCTTTTCAGATGGAGGGCAGGCTTGGCATGTGCCACTGTAAACAAGCTGAAATTCTGGGAAGTTCAGTGAGTGAGCGGTGCCCTGAGTAAAGCTGTTCCAACATGACACTGCTTTTGATGTTCTGGCCAAGTTTGTATTCTCAATCACTATGACACATACAAAGTCAGCTGTACACGAGCTAGTTACTCACACAAGAAAACACACAGACGCAAACACAAACTGTATGTAATATGAACAGATGCATGCAGTGTATATAATACACAGAATGGACAAAAATACACATGTAGCTCTGCCAACACTGCATGCACCTTCAAACTCATCAATCAACACTATTCTCAGCCTCAAATGTTTTACCACCCTTGGCCTGGCAGGCAATGCCACTGACATCTTAACTGAATGTTTTTTCCATGATGCTACCAGTTCATGCTGAGCATTTTTTTCCTTTCAAGAATGGATGGAGGAGTGTTATAGCAGTAACACATTTTAAATTACAGTGCTCAGTGGTTAATCTGAAAAGGTTGTGTAGTTAAAAAGCTTGAGCACAGTAAACAGAAACATGAAGAAAACTACTGGATGATTCTCTCATTGCAGCAAGTCAGCAAATATATCACTGTGGCAGGCATCAAACACATGGGGATTCATGCAAACTAAAAAAAGGTGGTAGGAAAACTACGGATTGCATTTAATATGTTTTTGCCACCATCTATACCATCTCCTTCCATCCACATCCTATTTGCTTCTCCTCTGGCAATGGATATACAGAAAACTTGCCTAGACCAAAACATGATGAGCCTACAAATCTCCTGCGGCTGACAGAGGGAGATGTCTGGCATCCCGTGTAGGAGGAGACCAAGATTTGATTACACTCTGTCACAGAGCACTTGGATGAAAAACACGGACCACTGCCAGAGCCAAAATGGCGTCTGGGCTGAGTGAACAGGCCTCACACTGTGATTTCAAGTACAATCCAAAACATAGTAATGGCAAAACCCAAGGTACACAGGCCTTTCAAAGATGGTGAAAAGTGAAAGAAAACAGAAAAATATGCATCTCTTTTTACCTAGAGCTGAATGCCTAGAGCTTTTTCACAGGGCCCAAAGCAGTGTTTATACTTGTATTTTTTGTGGTATGAGGCTTATATTGAATGCATTATGGTTTTAGCTTGGTTTCCTGTCAGCAAATTTAAAACTGAGAGTGAAGCAAAACAAGATAAGTAAGAAATCAGATGTAGGAAAAGGTACATTGAAAAATTGTAGTTCACATGCATTGAGTAAAACATGCTTTACCACACACACTAAACTGCAATATTATAATCTAGCTTATATGAGCAATGCAGTTAATGGCTGACGAGGGAAATTAATGGTATGGCAAGATGAATCTAATGTACAGAAAAGTATTGATAACCAACAACTCTGACTGCTTTCTTGCACCATTGGGGAAATCACCTTTATAAAACAAAAGCAACACTTTTCTATTTTGCCAGCCATGCCCACAAATAATATGTTAAACAGCATATGAAAAAACATGATGCGTTTTGATTGACTGAACTTTTGAACTGATCATCCATATAAGTTCTGACAAGGACGACATCTGAGCATTCTCAACTCCTGATATATGTATGCAGCAATACAGTCTCAGAAAGACACACAGACAGATACAGTATGTAAATAATTTCTGCCACCTTGTACAGATCATTTTCTGGCTGCCACTGGCAGAGCTGAGAGAAGTGACCATCTGGTTTCCCTGTGTTTACTTCTCTCGTACAGCCAGATTTCACTGGGAGACACCATAGAGAGACCAGCTTTAAATCTTTGCATCCAAGCCCATCATGGACACATGTGTGCATGTGTTTAGTTGTATGTTTGTGACTGTTTTAGCATCCATCTGTATATACTTAGATCACAGGATCCAGTCACCACATTTAGTCTTAAGAAAATTGGCTTTTCTTGTTATGAATGACTCAGCCAAACTTCCTTCAAGAGACAGTGTGCATGTTTTTTCTGCTATACAGGACTTTCCAGAGATAATGCACACATTTGTGCACCTGCACATTTGTGCACAAGCACACATTTGTGCACCTGCACAGGCAGACACATATGCACAAAAATACACACATAATTCATCATTGCTTTCCGCAGTTGGACTGGTTGGTGGGATTAAAATACATCATTTGGTAATTAAAACTGCAGATGTTTCCATAGCCAGCCACGCTAGCCAGATTAACCAGACTGTGGCAAGGATCCCAGGAAGTACAGGACAAGGTCAGCCTGCCAAACTGCCATGTGACACTGCACGATACACATACTGAGTTGTTAGGGTGCGGCAAGCAGTAGGGAGGTTGAGAGGGATGAAGGGTAGCACGAAATGAGGGCAAAGAATGAAAGGGTAGTCAGTGTGAGGTTACGAAAAAGGGAGCTGAACTGAAAAAAAAAAGCCAATAATGAAGAAGGGAGTATTACAGATGTAGAGATACAGTGTCACAATGACAAGGCCACTGATAATAAGAACCACGCATCTACTCAATGATGTCAATATCTATGACACATTCCACACTAACCCTAATGTAAGAACTTTAAATATTTATTCACACTCTAGATGAGACTGACATAACTGTCAGTGTGATTCCTCATTATACAGGACTGGTGAAAATCTTGAGCCACCCCTCATGTCTTTATATTTTCCTAGGAAAATGGTAAATGGGTGCAGTGACATATTGAAACATACATGGAAATACCGTATATAAGGCAAAAACAAGTTTTCTACAATTCTAATGAGCTTGAAAGTCAGTATTTGGTATGACCACCTTTATTCTTCAACACAACCTGAACACTCTTAGTCAAGCTTTCTTGTAATTTCTTTAAGTAGTCTTCAGGAATAGTTCTCCAGCCTTCTTGAAGGACATTCAAAGCTCTTCTTTGGATGTTGGCTGCCTTTTGTTCTGTTCTCTGTCAAGATGATCCCACACCGCTTCAATAATGTTGACGTCCGGGCTCTGGGGAGGCCAATCCATGATTGATAGTGTTCCACTGAGTGTTTTTCTATCATTGTATGCTTTTACTGCATTGGCAGTGTGTTTGGGATCATTGTCATACTGAGAAATGAAGATGTTGCCAATCAGATGCTTTCCAGATGGTATTGCATGGTGGATCAAAATCTGACGGTATTTTTCTGTGTTCATAATTCCATCAATTTTGACAGGACCCCCAACACCACTGGCTGAAATGCAGCCTCAAACCATGACAGAGCCTGTTTTACAGATGGCTGTAGACACTCACTGTTGTACCTCTCTCCTGACCTACTTACTGACAACAATTTGAACCAGAATTTCAAATCTGGATTCATCACTCCGTAAGACCTGTTGCCACTGATTTCCAGTCCGGTTCTTCTGTAATTTGGCATACTTGAGCATCTCCCAGGTCCTGTGTCAGGTCTTTGCTGGATTTTTTCCTGTCTCTTTAGGACATGACGTTCAGATACTGTTCATTTGGTGTAGATAGGTTTTTAGGCCTGCCACCTCTTCTTTTGTCTTCCACTTGTTCAGTTTTGTCAAATTTCTTTCAGGGCACACTGCACTCCATGCCGAGATATGCCAAAGATACAACTGGCTAATGGTTCTTTGGGAATCACCTTGTTGGTGAAATAATATTTTATGCCTGTCAGACTTGTTAACTTATTGTTATCTTTGGCATTTTTTGTAGATTCAACTAAAGAAATGGGAACAAATTATTTTTTGTGTGACAGGCTGCTAGTAAAGATACCATTTAAAATTGGTTCTTGTTATGTGTGGACACAACAGTTAGGTGCCTTTTTTATGCTTGAATGATTCACAGGTCAATTTTAAGTGGCTTAGAGCAGCCAATGTTGAAAGAAAAACTTTGAAAAACCTTCAGAAAGCCTGAAGAACTATTGCTCTTTGGAAGCAAAATATAAAGAAACGAGGGGTGGCTTCAGACTTCTGCACAGTACCCCTTAAAGTGCATTCATATTGTATTGTTACAGTATGTCTGCTCCCTACAGTCTTAATCTTAATTTGTTCAGGATTATTTCACAATAGTAACTGAAATGACCTGCATGGCTGGCATGTTGTCTGTAGTCATTAATCTAGACTGGTTTGCAGAGTCAAACAGTGTGTACTTCATTTGACTCATGGGAAGTTAAAATCTTTTCTAGATTTTGGAGTTTGTGACAACAGCAGCAAGCAGTAGTGACACTTCTGTGTCTCTCTAGTCATGTCCCAACAGTAATGTTGTAGGGTTTTTACCTTACAATATAAAGTACCACAAGATGACTGCTTTTGTGGTTTGGCACGTTATAAAAAAACATGAATTTTGTCAATCAGAAAATGTGAGTGACAGAAAAAGTTGACAGACAGAAAGAAAGGCAACAGAAAACGACTTTAAGCCACCAGTGCAGTAACAGAGGGTCGGGTAAGATGGCACTGGCCACAGAAGCCTAATAAATGGTTGGGCATGACGAAAGTTGAGACCCTGCCAGCCGGGCAATGATGAGGTCATGGGATTGGGGAGCTAGTGGGCAGCCAGTTAGTCATGATCTTGGCCCATCTATCAAAGTTGTTAGGATAATAAATCTAAACTGACAGCTGTTGTAGTTAGCTGGAGTGTAATAGGACTGGCCAGAACAGTTCTGGCAATAGTCTGTGCAAGGTTTAGTGCATTTAAAGCTTTGTGTGCTGAGGGAAACAGAGGATAGAGAAAGAGGGGGTTATGGGTGGGGTGTCTGTCCAGGTATAGTAGTATTTTACATGGAGGAGTAATTCCAGTGAGAGGCAACCACTAAAATTCTGTTTATTTACTGAGAAATATTAAGATAAGATTAAGAGGCTACAGCACAGCACTAATAGGTCTTTACCATCTGCCTCTTTTCATATCAGATTCAGTGTGAATGTTATTTTTCTTTTCATCCCCTTTCTCTAGTGGCTTTTTTTTTGTTCTGTGGAGCAGCCTGAAGGCTGCTAATCTCTCATCACCAAACTAATGTGGTTGTCCAGTCTTCAAAACCCAGACAGCAACACTGAGCTATAAAACTCTACTGTGTAAGGCCCCTTGTGAGAGTTCATCAGCTTCTGAGCATTCAAGTGGAGAATGTATCACTTATAGATGGTTCTTAGGAGGCATTTGGCTCTCTCAAGGCTGTTAATGTCTAAACAAAGAAGATGAGGGGCTGGCGTCCCAAAGGACATACTGCACTGGGCCCTTTTAAACCAGCATGTCATCTGTGTGCAAAGTATTGTCTATAAAGGTTGAAGGCTCTATCAGACACACAGACTCACAGACTGAGCTCAGGGAATTAAACTCTCAACCCCTCTGGTAATTTTGTGAAGTATGCAGCACAATGAGTGCAGCACGCTGACCAAAAATGTCACCCTGCCCTTTCCTCTTGTCAAAAAGAGCCTGTCAGAGTCCTGGGGGCACTAACTAATTACTTTTCCCTGTGCTGCTTATATGGAGGGGGTGTTTAGGCTCTAGTGTGTGTGACACGTCTCTTCTTTTTTACTGTCTGTGTGTGTACATCTAAATGACAAAGCACAGTTTCAGTAAGGTCAGGCTCAACTTGTGCATCAGCTGCTAAGCAGATGCTCAAAAAAGAAGTCAAGCAGCAAGCCCTCACGACTGGTAGAGACAGTGGAGGTATGTGGAAGTACCTCCAAAAGTTTAACTTTAATAAATGCATTCGTTTCATTGCTTCCAGAAACAAGTCACTTAAAGTAGGTTCAATTAAAGTGACTTTGACCACATTTTTAGAATCAGTTGGCTCTTAAAAGGGCTATTTTGAAATCACCTGTACACACTTAGAATTTGTGGACCTAGATAGTTCCTTGTGCATGCATTTTTTTTTAACACTGGCGCTGCACCACATCATCATCACCACCATCACAAAGATCATTCCTGATGATGTGACCCAAATATCTGACTTTAGTCACCACACTGAGTACTTGATCTCCCAAACAGAATGAGGGAAAAAATGGCTTCCAATCCTCCTTGGTTGTAGCGATCATTATTACACTCTTTTCGGAGTTAAATTCAATATCTTGAGCAAACCCTTAGCAGTTGCCGCAAGCCGGCGTTACAAGGAGAAAGAACAATTGAACATCAGATGATTAATAAAGATAGCTTCCATCATACATGCGGTGATATGCTTGCTAAATATTTTAGAAAGCTCAGCCATATACAAATTGAAAAGAACAGGTAACCCCGTAGGTTACTAAAAAGGGTGCAGACATACTCTTACCACATCTGACTTGCATAGCCTAATGCAAATACCAGAAATGCAATATTATTATCAGATATGAGGGGACCCAGTGTTGTTGCAGATTACTAAATAATTTACTATGATTAATACAGTCAAAAGCTTTTGACACATCAATAAGCACATCAGTATTGTTGTGTTTAGTTACTTGCAATGAAATTCTTTCAATGTATATATGCACAGATCTGTATTGTGTTTATTTTTAAAACTGTCAGTGGTTATTGTATATTCTTGAAGTCTATTCAAAAGAATTTGTTGTAATACCTTTAACAGTGTGCTAATCAGGGCAATTGGTAGCTTTCTGTACCAAGTATATTACCAGTTTTGTCTTTGGCTACTGGCACCAACAGAACAGTTAAGATGGAGTTAGGCAAGATGCCGTGGATTAACAATCCAGAAAAGCACTGTGCAAGTAACACTGAGATTCTTTTGCTGGCATACTTCAGATGTTCTGCTATTATTCTGTCAGGACCACACACTTTTTTCAGTGCCGGTTTCTCAATGGCAAAGCACGCTTCATCTGATGTTAGAACCATCATCAACATTAAATCTACCACTTTTAACACAATTAAAAATATCTTTATCATGCTTTGTCCACCGTTCAGCAATATTTTAAACCCCTGTAGCAACAACAAAATTGGATGGCAAAGGCTTCTTACTTCTTTTTGTTTAAACAACCTTAACTTCTTTTCAAAACTCATAAAAGCTATTCTGCTGAAGCTTTTTGGCTGTGCAATTTCTTTGTGAATAGGGATGTGCATGAAGAACAGCGCTGAATGGAGCAGACAAAGTGGGCCCCCAATAACTTAAATGCAGTGCTTTATTTTCCTAATTTCAAGTTTAGAAAAATACTTACAATGAGGGAAATGTTTCATCTCACATTTATTGTTATTATTTTAGATAGCTTGTGAATTATTTTATTTAATTTATTACAAATGTGCCTCTTAAATTAACCCTAACATAGCTAATATTAGTGAATATTTTGGGATATTTTATAGAATTTAAATAAAGTGTCTCGTATACAAGTTTGACAGCAAAGCATTTCTTTGTCTTGACAATGTCTAGTCAGCTCGATTTGACTTAAAGAGAAATCACTTGTTAAATCTGACTATAAATAATATTTACAGAAGATTCCCCTGGAAATCCCTGACACCGGCTATCAAAATCCAAAGCAAATGAACTGCATTTATATAAAGATTGCTTTCAGTCTTACTGACAAGTCAGTGCACTTTTACACTATGAGCCACATTCACACATTTGTACTGTATTTTTATTTAAATCAAGAGCAAGTTTGTTGCCCCCCAAAAATGTCCCCTAGTCTCATCATTAGTGCCCCAGCACCATTTCACATATGGACTGGAGGAACCAGGGTTTGAAGCACGGACCTTCTGATTAGTGGAAACCTCTACCTGAGGTTCCCCTCTCTCCCATCTACACACACACACA
>VVAS01106262.1:0-11490 GCA_015103295.1 Ptychochromis oligacanthus | reverse complement strand
ATTAAGGGAAAAAAACAACAAAAAAAAAAAAAAAATTTAAAAAAAAAAAAAAAAAAAAAAATAGAAGATGTAGTTTTAGATGCTTAATATAGGATTCAGGATTCATTTTAAATAATGCAGGTTCTTAACTCTGCTGTACGTTTTACATTTCTCCATTGAGATAAATGATAAAATGTGCTTGTGATTGTAGCACATTTAAGGTGTGAAACATATTGTACATGTGCATTTCTAGTTAGTAATTACTTTCCAATGCACAGAGCATGCAAATCAGGATCAGGGCTAGGTCTTAAACTGTCTGTGCTGTACAGTGCTGCAAGTAGGCACCCTTGTCTTTAATGTTGTGAAAGGCATTTGCGCTACAAGATTTCCTTTTTACTGAAGTGATTTTTTTTGTTTGTTTGTTTTTTTTGTGTGCAGATTTTATTGCATGCTTGTGGGTCACATCCATCTGCGGTGCAGCCATCGGCTGTTCCATGGAGGCACTTGATCAGGTGCAATGCCTTCTTGGTACTTCATCTTTGCATCTTGAATTTGTGCCAAATTCCATCTTTAATCATGTTTCAGTCGGGTGGGTTAATCATAGGATGAGGACTCAGAGAAACTGTAGGACTTCTTAGGTGCTTCTCTCTGCGAAGGTCAAGTTTAACTGAATTTTCTATTCTTTTCAAGACAGGACATTGCAGTCAAACTTGACATTAATGTGTTTTGTGGTGGTGATGTAGTGAGTTTAAAAACATGTTTGAAGACATGCTTATAACATTTTCCACTTTGAGCCTCTTTCTGTCTGCTCTTAACTCTTGAGGCCTGTTTTTCATGTCTAGTTTTTAATGAGTATTGTGGGGATTTCTGCACCACACTGCCTCTGAAGGATTATTCAACATTTATTCTTTTCTATATTTACCTTTCTGCAGTATTCTTGCAATGGAGAAGAGAAAAAGAAGCATCCATGACTGAAATTAATAAGAGTGGCGGGCCTGTTTCACTTTTAAGAGCCTTAGGGTGTTCTCCTTGATTTTTATGTCAGTGAATTCTCTTGTTATTACACTTGAATTGTTATTTAAATCAAGCAATTGTATGATTTCAGCTATTGTTTGTCCTTTTATACTGTGTAAATAAAGCTGTTGTACAAGTTAAGTGTCTCGATTTTTCAAAATTATAACTTTAGGCAAGACACACAAATATAAAAAAAAAAAAATGGTGACTTACCTGTTTGTTCATAAGTATATAGATGAGAGGGTTGATGACAGTGCTGCTCTTGGCCAGTAGCGAGGGGACTACGCTGGCCACAGGGCTAATGATGTTGGGCGGGCCAAAAGTTGCCATCATTGCTATGACGCCATAAGGCATCCAGCACAGCAGGTAGCAGGCTGCAGTGGTCAGAACCATAAACAGAATGTGGTACTCTCTCCTCCGGGCTGCAGTCTTTCGGATCTTACCCACCTGTGAATAAGGGTAAGGGGGCGGGGACATTAGACTTTTAAGTTTTTGGAAATTTTAGATTCTGTTTTCCTGAAGTGAGTCTTATATCTAGGAAACTTTAAAAACAAATGCCCTATATGCTACGACTTAAAATCTTACTTCTTCTCATTGCTCTATCATGCAACAATCACAAATATGATGACAAAATGCAGTAGTAGCAGTAGTGGCTCATCTGGCTCATGATCCATCACAGTTAACGGGTTATTAAAGTACAGAACGGAAAGTGATACGTTTCCTTATCACTGGCTGGCCGTATTGCACTAACTAATGAGAATAAAAATCCACTGAGAAGTCGAGGAGGCTCACAAACAGCCATATCCAGCACAACTGAAAGTGTTTGACTTCAGTAGGAATATGACTGCATGGTCAGTCGTAACCATGGCCATAAACAGCAGGAAAATCTGATGTTGACGACGCACCAGCCCTAAAATAAACCTAATGATGGCATATATGGCAGAAGGGCATATGTAAACACTCATTTTATAAATGTTACAATCCAGACCAGGACTCTCAGGAGTATGAATATGGAAAAGTGCCTGACAAACATGACCTTGACCTTGAACACAGTTTTGGTGAAGACCTATTAGGTGATCATTGCAAGTTTGATTAAATTCTGACCAGTACTGTAGGACGGACGGAGGACGGACGACTCCCCAGGGCATGAGCTCATTGATCCTTCAGCTGGATAAGCTAAAAAGGTTGTTGTTTGGAAAAAATTACAAACCCCTGAAGTGCAGTTCACACAGACCCAAAACCCACCAGAACTAATGCTTGAGTAATTCTGCCTGGCTGCAGGTTTTTTGTGTATTAGAATTAATTAATGTGACTTTATTTTGGAATGTGCACTATGTGAGCAATTTATAAGGTACAACCAAAAAGCTATTAAAAGTAGATCTGACATAGTGATCCTCTGGAAGACTGAGCCAAAATGTGAAAAACAATCCATTAAGAG
The DNA here is from genome assembly GCA_015103295.1 of Ptychochromis oligacanthus. NCBI lineage: Eukaryota > Metazoa > Chordata > Actinopteri > Cichliformes > Cichlidae > Ptychochromis > Ptychochromis oligacanthus. The sequence goes on along the minus strand of VVAS01106262.1, from coordinate 9,059 downwards.
CCGAAAGTCATATTGTGCTTTAAGCAGATTCTGTAACAAATTAGCCAGAAATCAGGTGATCGAACCCAGTTTCTATGCAGTGAACCAAACACACACTAAAATATATCAAAGTTTAAACATACTCCTTTTACGTGCTTACTCACCAGTAAACAAATTAAACAGGTGTACTGTCTCTGGTAGTGCCTTGAAGCAAAAAAAAAAAAAAATTATCAGGGTTCCTCCAATTGTAATTTAGATGCAATTTAAAGCTGTCTTAATAGCACTTTTTGGATGTCTTCTCACGCAGATGGCTCTGCCTTAATCTTAGCCCTTCCTTCTCTCATCTGTTATGTGGATATATTAAGATGAGATGATGCGAAGTGTTCCCAGCTAGGATCCTCAAATAGTCCACAAAGCTCACTGAGCCCAAAACTTTCTCATAAATTTATTTGAGACTCCCAGACACTTAATGCAAATAATCCACAGTTTGAAAAATCCCACCGGGATTTAACTGGGCCCTGGGCATGCAGAAGGGTGATGTAACTTAAGGAGCATGAAGATGTTGTTGCTCATGCAGGAGGATGTCCAATGTACCCCTAGAAAAGAAGCAAGCTGAAAATGAAATGTCGCCTTTTCTGTTGCAACTTTAATACTTCCAGACGATTGCTACTGATTTGTTTTGAGTCAGAAGGTAGAAAAGGGAAGGTGTTACTGCGTGACATTCCACACATATCAAAGACTACGTCAGGTCTATGGATGTGGAGGTAACTAATGATACAATAAAACCATAATATATTGCTCACAGGTGCAGATCCTATAATACCTGCATGACAATCATTTACAATACATGACAATACCTAGGTAACTGAGAAATAAAATTACCCCTAAAAATGCAAAAAACAGATTATTTTTTTACTGCCTTGTGGTGTGTGTGTGTGTTACCATAATATTAATCATTTCTGTTCCTTAGCTCCGATTTGCTTCCCCCACCATCAGTGCTGTCTGACAATTTTCCTCCTGTAAGTTTCAGCTTCACAGCACTTTAGGCTACAGCAAAATCAACTGTTGCAGCAATCACCCTCTGTGCCATCTGGGAATCCTTATGCTGCATGGGAGGTGTGCAACCAGCTGAAGCAACCAAAAGTCACATGCAGTGATGACATCACTTTTTCAGTTCAGAAAGTTTCATGTATTTTCCAATCTATATGGCTCAAGAATTTTCCCCCTTCTGATTTGCTAAAGTGAAAGTGATTGTTCACTAGCTGTCTAATATAAAGTTTTAGAGCTGCATCTGCAAACCATTATTAGCCGGTTTTAGTTAGGTTAACACAATATCTTATGACATTAATCTAATCTTAGACTTATTTCCAGTGTTAGTTGAAAGACCCACGTTTGATAAGATAGGTTACTGTGAAGAAGGAGGGATTTGTGTGCTCGTGTTTTTTTGGCAATGATGGAAGTGTTTGCATGCAGTGCCAGATTTCACACCTTGGTAGCAGTTGTGAACAAATTGAGTGGCCAGTCATTATTGTATGTAGTTTAACAACTATTTGTTCCAGGTGGGTGTTCATATGGAAAACTATGAATTCACCTGATTTGCAGTTTGAGGTGTCTTGGCAAATGTTTGAAAATGTCTCTTTCAGATGCTAAAATCTTTCTTGGGGAGCAGAGAACTTTCATTTTCAATTGCATGAGAGACCGTTAGTTAAAATTATGAGCAATGGTGAATAGTGATGTACCTCTTTTCCACCAATGCAATGCTGGTGCAGAACCAGTTCTGCCTTTGTGCATTGTGAAAACCCATCAACATTTTGACAGGTTTGAGAACTGATGGTTACGTATTATTACTAGCAGAAGTTGGGCTAATTTCTATGGGAAGAAAATTATGGTGGACAGAATCTGCAGGCTGGTGAATTTCTTGTGGTAGCCCGTTCCATAGCCACATCAGTCATTCTAACTTCAGGCCCAGCTTTGTGGTTCTATGCTGGAATTTTCTGGTACCAGAACTAGACTTTTTTTTTGGTGTAAATGCATGGAAACATTCTAGACTGGGCACTGGCATCAGCATTGTGTCAGTAGAAAAGCCATATATCTCATTATCACTCTGACTCTGCTGCTTAATAGTTGAAGGCTTGACTCTTAACACATACAGGAAATTTTGTTCTACAGATGCAGCAACTTTGGAAGACAGTATATTAACACTATAGTTGGCAGCACCAAACTGCTGGACCACCTCAATAAGGTATGTACACATATACAGTATGATGATATGATATTAAATCAGCCCTGTTAGATCATCGGGACTCTGACATAATTGTAATTTTTTTCCCCTCTTGTATAAAGAAACAGCTCTCTGTGGTCTGTTTAGTTTGACTGATCCGCTGTTAAAATCTGGCTCCTTCTTGATGCAATTAGGAAATTACATCAAGAAGGAGCCAGAGCATCTTGTGCTTGCACATGATGCCCATCCACTTTCCTCTCAGTATCTTTCAGCTTTTAACTGATTCCTTTGTCTGATAAGTGTATTGTGCAATTTTAGCTTCATGGTTTCTCATGAAATCTTGAATATGTTACTGGAGGTTTTAATGAGCAAAGTACAAGACAGAATTTTAAGCATCCTGAAACTTTGACGGGGCATGGGGTTGAAATCCTGGAGCAGGGCCTGAGTCAGTATGGTCATCTATAAAAGTGAAATAAAGCAGAACATTAATCAATAAGAACTTCACAGGGACATGATTGAATTCTCAGAATTATGCACACATTTGTATTTCTCTATTAATCTGCGTAACAATAAATCTCATCCTGTAAATGAAAAATATTTTGGCATATAGAACTGTTACTTCCTCCTCATTATTTTTTCTATTTTCATTCTTGATTAAGGGTCCAAAAAGAAAATTAGTACAAGCCCAACAGCATATATGCTTGTCCCTACTTGAGGCAAAAAAAAAAAACTACATGAGAGCAGGATAAATATTTTCACTACATGACAAATAAGTTTCATGGTGGTACCTATGCCTGACCTCTTTTTTTTTAACAACATTCTGCAAACATTTGACAGTTGAAGACACAGTGTTGATGTTTTTCCATTTAAAAAAATAAAATAAAATAAAAAATCTAATTTTAATTGGTCAGACCACAGTTTGCCTCAGTCCACTTTACATGAGCTCAGGCCCAGAAGGCAGTGGCATTTATATAATTTATTTATTAATATATATTTTTCTTTGCATGGCAAAGTTCGACTTTGCATTTTTGGGTGCAGTGTTGAGCTGTGTTCACTGACAATGGTTTTCAGAAGTCTTCCTGAGCCCGTGCAGTCACTATGTCTGTTTTTGATGCAGTGCTGCCTGGAGGCCCAGACATCATGACAATTTAATATTGTTTTAGTTGTTAGTCATAAAGATAAAAAATGAGCATATATTTAAAAAAAAAAAAAATTGATATGTTGTCTTTGTACTATTTTCAGTTTGGCTTTAAATGACTTCAGAATCATTGCTTTTTATATACACTCTCTGGTGGAAGGGCACCTGGGGTAGATGAGATTTGCCCAGAGTTCCTCAAGGCTTTGGATGTTGTGAGGCTGTGTTGTTTGACAGGCTGTGTGAAGGTCTGGGGCGGTGCCTCTGGATTGGCTGACTGGGGTGGTGGTTTCCTTCTTCAAGAAAGGGGACCAGAGAGTGTGTTTCAACTTCAGGGGGATCATTATTGATCATGAAACTGACCTCACGGCTCATTGTTTACCAATGGTGCCAGTTTCAGTCATTATGCAAATGTACTGTTTATAAGGTTGGGGAAACCTGCAGTCAGCTGAGACTGAGGAATATACTGGAGAGGATCCAGGAGGAACAATCTGGTATTCGTCCTGGTTGTGGAATACTGCACCAGCTCTTTATCCTCTTGAGGATATTTGAGGGTGTGTGGGAGTTTGCTCAACCCCTCGGGGCCCCTATGGGGGGTGCATCGGCAGTACAGGGTACTGGACCCATTGCTGTGGGCTGTCCAGTCCCTGTACAACCACAGTGAGAGCTTTGTCTGCATTGCCAGCAAAGTCAGACTCATTCTTGGTCAGTGTTGGGTTTCGTTTGTCACTAATGCTGTTAATAATGTTATGGACAGAATTTCTAGGTGAAGCTAAGGGGTGGAGGGTGTCAGGTTCAGTTTTCTCAGGATCTCACCTCTACTTTTTGCAGATGGTGCAGGTGGTTCTGTTGGCTTCATCAAGTGCTGACCTCCAGCTTGCTCGGGGTGGTTTGCAGCCAAGTGTGAAACGGCTGGGATGAGAATTAGTACCTCCAAGTCTTAGCCAGAAAAGGGTAGAGTGCCCACTCCAGATTGGGAACAAATTGCTGCTCCAGGTAGAGGAGTTTAGGTATCTAGAGGTCTTCTTCACAAGTGAGGGGAGCGGGGAGCGTGAGATTGACAGACAGCATCTGCAGTGATGTGGATGCAGTACTGGTCTGCTGTGGTGAAGAGAGAGCTGAGAGTGAAAGCAAAACTCTGTTTTACCGGTCGATCTACGCTCCTGCCCTCACCAATGGTCACGAGCTCTGGGTAGTGACAGAAAGAATGAGATCACGGATACAAGTGGTGGATAAAGAGTTTCATCTGAAGGCTGTCTATGCTCAGCTTTAGAGATAAGGTGAGGAGATCAGTCCTTCAGAGTAGAGCTACCACTCCTCCACATCATAAGGAGTCAGTTGAGGTGGTTTGAGCATCTGACTAGGAGGCCTCCTGGGTGCTGGAGAACTTACATCTCTTCCTGGCTTGGTAATGCCTTGGTGTTCCCAGGGAGAGGGAGGTGTGGGCATCTCTGTTTAGACTGCTTCCCACCCAGACAAGGTTAAGCACGAATAATGGATAGATGGATGCAATGAATTTTGTATTTATTTACATTTTACATGTCACAATTTTTTTTTTAAATGCAGTTGTGTGCATTGCAAAACTACTTAATTTTCTTTTGAAAATACTGCATATACATAGAGATCCCGTTGTGTCTCCTGTTTTAACAGATAGTAACATTTTAGTGAAAATTGTACAAAGCTAGATATACTCTTTGATTCAATGTGAGCTGAACATATTAGGCTGGAAAATGTTATCTGGACAAAGGAAGGTCAGTGTGCTAAATTGCAATGATTTCAAAACTTTATGGACTAAACAGATGGTTCAAAGGGAGATTAAACAAAGGTAATGAAACTGAAATTAAACCAGTTTATCTAATATGACCCACACAGTTAATTATAGTTGAAGGGCATTTGAAAAAAGCTGCTTTTTGATACCAGAGGGTCAGTCTGAGCTCCTGAAGTGCTTTAAAACCCAGTATATTAAAACAAATTTTAAAAAAAAACAAGAAGATGGTTGAGTGGCTTAGTCTTTCTCTGAGTCATGTGATAATCCTTTGCCCTGCTACCCTCCTCTGCTCTCAGGAATAAATCTCATGTACTTTATATGATGCATGTGAGTGGTTGTTGACTCTATAATTTCTTACTCTCCTTGGTGTATGATCCACTTAAATGGTTTACATAAAAAAATTTTGCTGTGTGCAGCCCGTCCATTGTTTTGAACATTATAAACACACATGATCCCTTATGTGTCGGGAGTATCAGAACAACTGAGACGCATTTTCTCAAAACACCGCGTCTTGGTGGCTTTCAAACCCCAAAACATGCTACGCCAGAAATTGGCCCAAGGATCGGGTCCCCAGGCACAAACAGAGTAATATAGTGTTCGCTGTTAAGTGCCAAGAGGATTGCCGTGACATATACATCGGGGAAACCAAACAACCTCTGGCTAAGCCAATGGCACAACATAGAAGAGCTACCTCGTCAGGGCAGGACTCCGCAGTCTATTTACACCTGCAGGCCAGTGGCCACTCTTTCAATGATGAGGATGTGCACATCCTGGACAGGGAGGAACACTGGTTTGAGCGCGGAGTCAAGGAGGCCATTTACGTGAAAAGGGAACGACCATTTCTACGCCATATTTCCAAAATGGGCACAGCACAGGAGCAGCAGTTATTGCAAGGTCCTATCACTACTCTTTTTTATTTGTGTTGCTATTTTGCATTATAATCAGCTTGGTAGTAAGAACAACTTTTCTGTATTCATCCTCACCAAAGAAAATGGGACTGAATGGGTGAGTTAAGTTTCTTTGCTTTTAATTTTTATTTCAGTGAGCAGAGAAATATGGATACTGTGTTTCATCAACAAACTCATCATTAACCTCTGAGTGTCTCTGTGAAGATGACTGGTGGAAACGCATCTTCTAGCAGCGCTCTGTTATCTTCCATTGGCTGGGTGGAGTAGCTTTACCTTCTCTGGGATGGATATCTCCTTGATTTATAGACTGTCAACCTAATCTGACATTTACTGTTGATATATGTAGCCAGAAAATTCTTCAATCAAACTTCATTGTGGCTTTGCAGAAAATCTCACTGATGTCACATCATCGCATCATGTCATCTGTCAGTTTTTATAACTTCTGTCTATGAGATGTCTGAGATGGATGTGGAGCATCCTAGGATTTTAAACAGGAATGACAGAAAGCCATTCACCCTTCCAGTGTGATACCACATGGGTAGAACTTGTCCAAATAGGAAAATTTCAATGATGAAGAGGCTCTACAAGTTTTTCAGTTGTATTTTAGCTTTTCAGTTATCTGACAGCATGCACCATGACCTAAGTGATTAGCTGGGCAGTCAAACCAAAATTATTAATTTATTTATTTTAATTTGTTTTTATTTTTTAACAATTGCTGTGTCTTAACTTTAGCATTAGCTAGGAATTTTTAGTGTTCAGAAAAACTAAACAGTTTTGAAGGATGGAAGGGGCATCAACTTGGTTTTATTTTCTTTACTGTATGGAAACAAAAATACATCAGAGGGACAGCTCATGTTGAGCGGTTTGGAGACAAAGTTAGAGAGGCAAAGCTGAGATGGTTTGGACATGTGCAGAGGAGGGATAGTGGATATATTGGACAAAGGATGTTGAATATGGAGCTGCCAGGCAGGAGGAAAAGAGGAAGACCTCAGAGGAGGTTCATGGATGTAGTGAAGGAGGACATGCAGAGGGTTGGTGTGACAGAGGAGGATGCAGGGATAGGGTGAGATGGAGGCAGAGGATCCGCTGTGGCGACCCCTAAAGGGAGCAGCCAAATCAAGAAGAAGTATGGAAACAAAATAAAAATCTGGGTGAATCTAGACACTTTATGGTTGATTACAGTAACTTTATCAACCTTGGATGCATTTCCAGCTTGCAAAATTTATTTCTGAAAATAGTCCCTTCTGGACCTACACCACAAGCTAGGCTAACCACATTGTCACATTTCTTATATTGATAACACTATTACTCCACCTGAGGTTTCAGCTTCCCTCATCATGAGCGTGTTGTCACTTAGAGAAATCATAGCTCAACCTGAAAAATCGAAGTCAAGTCGAGGATTTTCTACAGATGCATCAAAACATGAAGTGTCAAGGGGCAGGTCTTGACCAAATTAATAGAAATAAAAGTCTGTGTGTGGGTTATTTGCTTCTACTGTGGGATACACAGAAATATTGTGAATGAAAAGGCGAAAAAGGGGAATGAAAAGGGAAAGAGGTCATGGTTTCTGATTCTATACTGTGGCGTGTGGGAGTGACTGGGCGCCCTCTCCCATCATGCCTCTGGAACATTGTGTTGTTGTTGTTGTGGGAGGGGAGATGCGCACCATGAGTGAGGTTGTGTGCAGGGTTGATGACCCCCCCTGTGGATGCACAGTGTTTGGTGTGTTCCAATAAAGAGTTCCCCCTAGTGTTAGGCAGGGGTTGTAACAGTGTCTGAAATGTGACTCTGCTTCTTTGTTTCATGATTTCTCTGCTTGCTACATTGGTGTCAGAAGTGGGATTAGAAGATGGCAACCAAGCTAAATGAAGCACAAGAGCTAAGAGAAATAGAAGAACTCATCACATGCCTGGAAGCAGTTAAAGGGGCCCGACAGAAGAAAAAGGAAGACCTACCAACAGTGACTGGTGACCCAGCTGGAGGTTCCTTGGGCCAGCCTGATGCAGCTACAGAGAGTTGTAACAGCATCTGAAACGTGACTCCTCTTCTTTGTTTCATGATTTCTCTGCTTGCTACAATACGCTGATTTCTAAGCTGCATCCAGTTTCAAAGCCCATCCGGTTAATGTGAAGACCAAAATATTGCTAAACATTGTTAAAAGGTGAAGCCTCTGGGAAACCTAATAAACAGGCTTCAGACCAGGTCTCCTAACTGTTACATCTCTGGGCAAAGACATTCAGTGATTTCACTGATAAGTGTGTCACACATATGGGGAGATGCATTTTGTAAATGTTTTTTAGCTTCAAAGATTTTTTATGGTTGTTTTGAAACTTTTTTTTTCACCTTAACGATTTGATACCAATCAATAATTAAAAAGCAAACAAATTCTTTTTAACCATGTTCAGTGTTTTGTGTTTAAAGGTGAAGGATCAGAGGCAATTTGTAGCTTTACTTTCATAATCTGACTTCTGAAAGAAAAAATAGCAAAGACATTTACATGCAGTTAGTCTGTGACTGTAAATGTTAGTGACTGACAGCTAGTGTGTACCTGTTTGACTGCCCAAAGCAGCCTGCTGTAGCAGTAGATCATCACTAGCACAGGCAGACCCAAGCAGAAAATGAAGAGACAGATGATGTAGGCGTGTGACTGGGCAGTGTTAGCTGTCCAGGAGACAGAACAGCTTGTCCCTGCCCCCTCTAAGCCATAGCTGCTCCAGCCCAGTAGGGGGGGCACTGTCCAGAACAAGGAGTACAGCCAAGAGCCCCCAACAGCTATCAGGGGCTTACGGTAGTCCGGCCCACGCTTGTTGTAAACAGTCAGAGTGCTGTAGCGGTCGTAGGAGAGGATCACCAGAGAGATGAGTGAAACAATACCTGAGAAAGACAGAGAGGTGGAGGTGTGAGGCAGTGGGGTAGGCTGCTGGACACAACATTAAAAATATAAGACTTTACAATGAGTTGGAGCAAAATGCACCAGTTGACCATCATAAAAATACATATAACAACAATACTCTAGACAAGATCTTGTGGAACAGATTAGTTTAAAAT
>VVAS01106252.1:9646-23428 GCA_015103295.1 Ptychochromis oligacanthus | reverse complement strand
ATACAAAGCAGATGTGGAAAACTAAACCTGTGACACATAATTTTTCGTCTTGGCGCAACATTCTGCATTTTGACAAAATGGTTTAAATCTCCAAATATGTACAGGTAATTTTTGTCTATGTTTTTTTTTTCTTTATCTACTGTTTTGTTTTGTTTTTTTACTCAAATGACTGCATTTATCTTACTTCTTTAGCATGTCTGTTTTTCTTCTATCTCACTTTTACTTTGTGTTTCTGATGGATTTGGGATCAGTTGAATGCTGAAACACATTAACCTTTCCTACACCATTCTGCTGGGTTGTGGTCTGGGGCCCGTCATCGACTTCTTTCTAATATGATGAAGATTGAGCTGGAAAAGCATCGGGGTGTTGTGGGCCTCTGGATTAAGTCCTATCTATCAAAAAACACCTGCTCTTTTACAGCTCTGGAAGCTCACTTTCACACAGACACACAAATACACACAAAAACCTGCTATAGATCATAAAGCTACAGAAGTGGGCTCTGAAGTTAGGTGTCTGATTGCTGTAGCATATGTCGCGGAATGTTAATACATGTTATTATGGCATGAGGAGCAGGGGCAAACTGGTATGATTTAAAATGCAGGAGGCAGCTGCAGGTGAAACTGTGGCTAACAAGCTCTTCATGGGCCACAGAAAAAAAAGGGTGTATAGAAGCAGACAGTGAGAGAGATAGATGAGGAAACAAGAAAAAAATGGGAATTGTGTGTCTTTTGTCAGCACTTAATAACAAAGACATTGCGAGTTTGTGTGAACAGTAAGTTGTGTGTACTTTCTCATACTGTGTGTTTGTCTCTAGTGGATATGATGTGGAATCTCTACAGTCGAGCGGTGAGTTGAGGTTACATGGTGTTTTGGGTTTAATGGGACTTAAGGATCAGTGAGGGAGGTTGACACAGCATAATTGACTTATGAGGAGGGCTTTTGAGTAAATCTGCATTCAAGAGCAGAGACGGATTGAGAGCTACTGCATGTTGTGTCTACCATATATATGTGTGTGTATGTATGTGTATGTGTGTACTTATTACCGAATGGCCTCTTGACAGCTGGGTATGAAGACTGATTAAGAGGCCATCACCAAAGGAGCAAAGGCTATGTTAGGAAATAAGTTGGAGGAGGTTAGATGGTGTATTTACGGTGGAGTCCAGAGCTATTAAAGTGTCAGACTATCAAGTAACTTGAGGTTGAGAAGGATTAATATGGCAATGTGCAGATTTGTGGAATTGATGTGTAAGCCCAAAAGTTTGAGGTGACGATAGTGTAATGGCAGAGAAGTGGGTATGAGAGTTTTGCCAACTCAAATCAAGCATCTGACAGATTCAAGTTCTGAACACTGTGACAGATGTTTTTGGACTACAGCTATAAGTAGCTAGTATTTTCAGTGAGAATTTTTAAGGAATCAGAAACAATAAGTAGACTATTCCTTTCCCAGCAAAACATAGTTAACACAGAAGTACAAAGGTTCACTTTAGCATTTTTTTTTTATAATTGGCAAAGTAAAAGAAAAAAAAGTCTGGTAGCCTAAACTTCTGCATTTGGTTAGTCCTGTAAAAAGATTAAATAAATAAATGGATTTAAGAGATTTCTGTCTTTGATGGTTAAACGTTTGAACACCAAGTAATCATAGCATAACTTTTCTCACTTGGATGATACTTTAGGTAATTTGTTTAAAAAAAAAAAAACAGTGAGTAGTTTTTTGCATTTACACCTGACAGCACCTAAAACATATCTTCATGTGTGTTAACTTGATTTTATGCTGAAAGCAAACCTGGAACCATTCATCACTGCTTGGCAATGAATCTAGCCTCTGAATTTTCTTCAGTTCTCTTGGTAGAAAAAGACTGAATGTCTGCAGCATAAATATAGCGTGAAGAGGGTGATGTCACATACACAGGTGTGATTTATCTGGTAAAAAAGTCCTGTACTGAATATGTACATAAGTGAAGTAAAAGATGCTGGTGAGGCCCATTGAGGTGCAGACTGATATCAGTGCAACAGCTCCAAAACAGCAAAGGCTATCTTTTAGTTCGCCTAAAGCTGTTATTCAGAGAAATGAACAAACTTGTTAGTTACATAAGGGAGGAAATGCTACAAACTGCCTATGCAATGAGGTAAATTCATTTGGAGGTAGATGTACCGTAGGCTACACATTCTCTAGACAAAATAACCAATTATTTTGTCTAGAGAATGTTTTCTAGAGAATGTTTTCTAGAGAAAATTACCTCTTGCAAATAGCTAGAGGTGTTCGTTTTTGGCAATGCAAAAAGCTTTCTCAGTGGATTACTTTTTAACAGGGAGACAGCATCTTAAAATTTTGTATGTTTTGGCAAAGCACATTAACGGCATTAGATCATTTGTATTATATTGGGCAGGTAGTTTATTTTAGGTTCTTTATGTTGTTCTTTTTGGAACTAAAAAAGCTGTGTCAACTGATTTTAGTTGTTTTGAACAATACTGACACAAAGCTAATTATATCAGTACTAGAAAAATGAAAGGAAGTGGTCACATTTTTTACAATGGGATGAGCAATCCTAAAGATAATCAACCTGTGAGGTGTCATGGTTGAAGATGATGGCGCTGAGGTCACCACAGTTGTAGTGTGTGATGAGGTCCTCTGTGGTGTAGGAGCCTTGCAGGCTGCCTGCTCGAACACCCTCGTGCTGCAGCAGCGTCTGGTTCAAAGCAAACAGCACCTACAGGGAGAGAGATGGAAAGACACGAAGGGTGGTGTTACTTTCTGCATCCACAAACTCAGTTTTCTCTGCTCTGCACCAAAAAGGAATTTGCCACAAAGGTGTAGAAATTGCGCAGGCATGGTCAGTGTTCCTCTTTAAAAATATATTGTGACCTTAATATACAATGAAGCGGTTATACTCAGTGTCTGAGAAATACTCATTCTTTTGCAGCGTTTTCATTTCTTTCAGGATATTTTCATACACTTTCCATACAAGCTGACTACAGGTAAAAGCAGACCACAAAGTACATGGCAGGGTGCCACTGACTTTCTCCTGAAGGAAGGAAAGAACAGGGGGAGAAAGGCAGAGCTGGAGAGAGAGAGAGAGAGAGAGAGAGAGAGAGAGAGAGAACCTTTAAAAATAAGCTTTCTTTGTCTTTCACCACGACCAGGGTGCAGAAAATTTACAGCACCCATTAAAATCGAAAGTAAACCCTCTTTAGAGAGAATTTATAGTGTGCAGCCGCCAGCCAACTCAAAACCTCCACAGCTGTCCTAGACACCAGGGGTTAACCTCCCTGCCTCCGCCCTTTACAATCCCACGTCACTTCTGACTGGCCTGGCGACCGAGACTGACCTGTCAGTCAGTGCTAAACTCTCTTACAGGAACCAGAAGTGTATTTGAAAGAGAAAATGAGTCTCTTCTGTACTGTACTGCAATTGACATAGTTCTGCATTGCACCCAATAAGACAGATGTCTCAACTAACTTGACTATGACATCAATATATTGTAAAACTAAACCAGACTGATCCATGCCTATGATCCTAATTGCCAAGAAACTTGACCAGTGCCTTGGAAAATACTGCAGGGGAAGGTCAGCATCCATGCTCAGATGATTTGTAGAGCAGCTTAAGGCCGATACAGCTGTACAACTGATTGAGGCCCATGTCAAAATTCCTGCAATTAAGCAGTGTTTTTGCAATCATAAATGCCCATATTGGGCATATTGAATGTTTAAACTCCACATAACCTTTACGTTAGGATAATCACAACCAAGCTCTAAGCTCAACCTTGTGACTCTTTCTCCCTTTCTCTGAGGTCATTGTGTTTGCTAACCAGTCTTGTCGGCTCCTTTTCGCTTTAATCTGCTTTTGTGTTTCATAACACAAAGCGACAACTGATGAGCTAACGGCATACATAACTCTCTCATCATTTCATTTTTTGTCTTTACTTTTTTTATTCCCAAGCTCTTTCTTCTCTTTTGACATCAGAAGAGAATGCGCCCTCATCTCATCTCTCTGCCAGAGTCTGATCTCTAGCCCTGCTGTATGGCAGGAGTCAGATCTTATATATTCTTTTTGACATGTTTCATCCAGCATATATTTCAGCTATATGTAACACCATGCTGTCACCCTTCCAGAGGCACATAAAAGGGACTCGATCAAAACTGTGACCATTTAAATTCTGTAAACATATGACTTTGGGGCTTTCCTTAGCTTATATTTCAACACCAGACTTCTCAAATCCAGGAGCCCCCCTTGCTGGCGTTGTAATGACTCTATACCTTATTTCAGTTTCTGTTTCCATTAAACGTGAGATTCCTTCATTGCTCTAAACTCTAGGTAATATTGAGGTGTGATGCCAGGCCCAGAGACGCTAAGGCTGTCTGGTGTTTCACCAGCCAGAGAAGCTAATTTTTCTGCTGTGGAAGCTGATTCTGTGCCAGTGAGTTGCCACTGCCCCAGGTCCTTGACCCACAGGGCTCTTTGCCATGTCTTAAGGGGTTTTTTTTTCCAAAAGAAACATAAGAGTAGATTCTGGGCAGACTCAGGGTCAGAGGCTGGCAGAGCACACACACCTGTCATGATTTTTGAAATGCAGCCTGCTTCAGTACTTTCCTTTACATGGCAAACTGCTCCGGACATGACTGGCAAGATGGTTCATGGTTGGTTGTGTTGGTAGGGGAGATGTTATTTCAATATTGTCCCCTGGGGAAGGAACATCTTTGCAGCTGTAACCATGGTGCTCAAGTTTGTGCTGGACTGAATGAAAGAGCACGTCAGTCACTGCAGGGGGACATGAAGAGGGAGAAAGAGGCAGTTTGAGGAAAAAAGGCAAACATTCCCTGTGCGTGCATGTGTGTGTGCGCATGTGTTGACTGACAGAGTGGGTGTTCTCATGTTGAAGTAATCTACTCACTCTGACAGACCAACTTTGTTACAGCCAGGCCTTTTCAAAGTAACGAACATTGACCGTTTTCACCACATAGTTTACCACTGCAGGTCTCAGTTCTCTCTTCTTTTTTTTTTAATCTCGTCTAATACATGCGTGCAAAACTCCAATTGTAATTAAATTAAAGCTTTATAAGAACAAAGCTGGAAAGAGAAGGGCACATGGATGGTCTTGGAACCTGCAATCTGAGCGCAGCACTCCAAAAATTCATTAGCGAGCATTGGAAGGAAAACAGAGAGGAGGGGTTGGGCAGGAAAATGAGCAAAAAAAACCCCAAAAAAACAGAGAGATCTTTTTAAGTTTAAGAAAATGTAATTTATTAACTAGTGTGTATGTTACAGCAATTGACCTTGAAGTGCATTAAATCCTGGCTGTTAGCTAGCTATAGTGTTAATTTGTTTGAAGGTTTTACGGGTCTGAAGCATGTAATGAGTAGGTGCCGATGACAAGGTGGAACAGAGAGACCTCGGTCTTGTCAACTACATCACTCCCCTCCTTTAATCTAAATTGAAGAATGTGAATGATGCATAGAGCTAAAGGGCTGCAGAAAGAAGTGTCAAAGTGTGGAGGCCAAACACTTAAATCTTGCAAAGAAGAGAAATATGATTTACTTGAGAAGTAAGTACACAGGAATCACTAAAAACAAATGAAACACAGAGCAGCAGTTGTATATAGTTAAAAACACAACAACAACAACAAAAAAAAAAACAAAAAAAAACATATGTTCATTCTGTCCACTTTCCTCAATTCCTTGCGTTTTCTCTCATATCTGTGGTAAAGCAATGACACATTGCTCCATGTTCCTGCAAACTGAAGAATGAACAAAAGAAGAGAGGAGACATAATACAAAGAAGACAGAGAGCAGAGAACAAAGGCCAGAGAGAGCTGAAAGTGTGAAAGAACTGTATAAGACAAACAAAGCCTTGTTCTCTGTGACGAGCATGTGTTGTACATATGGAGGTGATTCTTCTCCGTTTGTGGAGTGGAGAGTTTGGGCAAATGAGTATAAAATGTATGGGTAAGGCCTGACATGGGTGGTGGTATAACCAGGCAGGTATATGTATTAAAGCTTAACTCAAAAGCTTGCCAGCACCAGGCAAGAGATCTGGGATAATGTATTCCTTTACACTTTTCCCCCTTTTTCTATTATATTTCTCTCAGTTTGCACATTCATGTATATATGTATATGTTTTTTTCCTTGTGAAATAGGACAGCAGCCCCCTGAAAAGGCAAAAACATCTCAACTGTATATACAGTGCTATGAAAAAGTATTTGTCCCCTTCCTGATTTCTTAGTCATAATTACATGTTTCAGATCAGCAAAAAAAATTTTAATATTAGACAAAGATAATGCAGTTTTTAAATGATGACTTCATTTATTAAGGGAAAAATGCTATCCAAACCTACTTGACCCTATGTGAAAAACTAATTTCCCCCCCTTGCTAAATCATGAATTAACTGTGATTAACCATAGTTTTTTTGGAAAGCTGAGTTCAATTTCATTTACATCTATCAATCTGGAAAGGGTTACAAAGCCATTTCTAATGCTTTGGGACTCCAGCGAACCACGGTGAGAGCCATTATCCACAAATGGAGAAAACTTGGAACAGTGGTGAACCTTCCCAGGAATGACAGACCCATTGCCAGTTATCACAAACGCTTGATTGCTTGATTGTCTAATTTGTTTGATGATCTGAAACATGTAAGTGTGACAAATATGAAAAGAAATCAGGAAGGGGGTAAATACTTTTTCACAGCACTGTATACTTAAGTTTACCATTTTGATCAGGACCAAAATGTAATGTGTTGTTCTTTTTCCTCTGATGGAAACGCAAGTGACAAAAAAAGAATCCTGATCCACCCCTTACTCTGGACTTACACCAGAATTTCAGGGGTCCTTTTTTCTTTACCTCTCCACCCAGTTTTATGAAATCTGGCTCGTTAGTTTTCTTTAATCTTGCTGACAAATAGACAGACAGACAGGCAAATGGTACTGAAAACATACCTCTGCCAAGAAGAGAAGCAAAGAGAAAGGAAAATGGCAGATATCAGGGAGCTGAAAGTTATTTCCTTTTTTTCCTACTTAGTCTTAGTTTCCTGCACATGACTGCTTATTTTACTACTAGTTTCTAGCAATCTGAAATTAAATAGTGTGATTTGATATTATCCTGCAACATTATCTTTGTGGCTGAAAACAACAGAGTTAAAGATTATATAAACAAAATCACTAAAAACACATGGTCTTTCAGTTCTGTATGGTAATTAAAATGGGACATAGTAAAATGGCAGCATACTGCGATGATTACTATGTCAGACATTCTTCCTTGTCAAAATTAAATACCTATGTTGCCCACAATGCAACTTGACCACCGGCAGTTAGGTTTGAGGTTTGTCTGCATTACTGTGGATTGAAGTGATGTTGGTATAATCTGAAAAATATGTTTCTGACTGTAAAATTCAAGTGAAAATAAACTGAAGTTAAAAAAAATAAATAAATTAATTAATTAAAACAACTGTAGAGGTCAGAAAATTTTGGCACAGTTCTTGGCTTTATATATAAGATTGTAAGAAGATTTTGATTAGTTAGTTGATATCCGTGTAGAGTAATATAGTAGCTGGATGAACAACTTCCCAACTCTGCAAATTGGACTATCCAAAGAGCAAATAAATGCAGGGTTATGTTAGTAGTAGCTAATGCTCATCTCAAGCTGCTTCGCTAGAGATGACTAGAGGGCTAACAGTCTTCAGACCCAATTGATGCAGACTCCAGTCACATTATTTTAGGACCTGTAGCCTAACATAGCTTTTTTACACATATTTAGTTCCTGCAATTAAGCTTGTGTAAAATTGCTGGAGTTCCCTTGTAATTAATTTATTAGTGAACAGTTGAAAACTTTGTAGTGCTTCAGCAGTAAATTTAGACCATCCGAAGAGGGTGGGAATTCAGCTCTTTCACCCTGCCTTCATTACTGGCCATTTAATCAGTCCCTTAAAAAGAAAACAATTCAGCAGTTTTAGAGTGGTGCGTTCCCCTCGACCGCTCCCATCTCCCTGAGAGCTGCTTGTGTTTCATTGCCTGAAAGAGAAGATCTAGACCCCTGACCCAGGACACACACTGCTGGGTTTCTCTGGGCTGAGCCCACTTCCCCCCTTGGTTTTCGTCTACCGACTACAAGGGGGGATTGGGTTCGCATCACCCTAGGGTGACTGAAGGAAAAACGTAAGCGAGTTGAAATAACATCCAGGGCAAACCAAGAACAGGATAAGTGCCCTATCTCTTCCCTGTTCCACAAAGAGAAGCCCAAAAAAGGGCTGTGTGTATGTGTTTGTGGGTGTGATTGGACTTCCCCTTCATGCCCACAATAAAGAACCATAAAAGAATTAATAAAAAAACAACCCTGCATCTATTTTCTTTTAACCTGCACTGTATGCTTGAATGTTTATGTAGTAGTGGTGAGGCTATTTCAAAAGCTTCCTGTTGTCTGAATTTTTACTCCCCACAATATCCAAAAACCACCTTGAATACATTGGGGTGGAAACATCGTGTCACACAAAACCACATCAAAGTTGTCCGGATGGTCTCATGTGTTAGTTTCACTGTTTTTTCACACAGTTTTATCAAGAAGGCCCTCAAGACCTGATCTTCTCTTTTTCATTCCTAGAGAATCATGTAACTTGTCAAGAGTTTTAAAGGCAACATTCAAGCATAAAACTCTTATGTGATCTGCAATGGGAGAATTGCCAGAATATTTTTAATACCCTTTGGCCCCTTTTTTGCAGGTATCTTTTGTGTATTTGAAGCTAGGCAGATTTCAACTCGTCCCATCTGGCATGAGGTACAGCAAGCCAGATCACTGCTTTCTTCCAAATCTTTATTGCTGTTAATACCCACAACAGAGACACATGCATGAACACTCCAAAAAACATATACAACCACCCATAAGCACAGATGCTAATGATTATGCACACCACTTTACTCTTTGAGCAATACCTGTATACAAACCACACATTGTAGAAATCACAACACAGCACTAGTGTTTGGAATATTGCTTCTCTTTTGTTTCTGCCTCTATTCCCACTTCCTTTTGCTCTCATTCTCTTTCTGTCTCACTAAGTCTCTCACCATGCCTGGTCTACCTCCTGTCTCAGCCCAGGAAATCCAGGGATTACCAGAGGGACAATCCAAGTGGCAGAGGCCTGCTGCTTCCCAGCTTTCCCCTCCTTTTCCCTCCATCCCATCTTATTTCCTTTCTGAGGCGGAGGGTCGGGATCTTATCATGGAAGATATCTGTCTCAAGTTTGGTAAGGGAAAAAATGGTCTTATACATCCACCAACAACTTGTCTTTTTCTTATTCTTCCTTCCAAAGACTAAAGTTCATTCTACAACTTTATTGCTGTCCTTCCTTTGCTCGGTCTTCTCCTCTTGTTTATCTTCTCCTATAGGCACCCATACACACACATATTCTTATATACACCCCTCCAGTCTCCAGAGGCTCCTGTCTCTCCTCTTAATAAGAGTCTCCATTGAACAGGGGGGTGGGTGTCGCCCCTACACTTGTCCACAAATAAACCCTGCTGTTTGACTTGGCAGCACTGCAGCTGCACCAGTCATCCCAGCTTTCCTGCCTCCCCAGAAAACAGAGAAAATAATAAAGTATCGCTTGATCCCTACTGAAAAAGCAGACAGCTGGTTCCCTCACTGTCAGTGCCCACTAGCAAGTAATGCGTGGTGTGAAAGAGTGTTGGAAAATTACAGAGCAAAATTGTGTTAATTTTTGTTTTCTATCAACATCAAGGTGCTGTTGAACAGGATACAAGTTTGCGTGCAAATATATGAGGACAACACATAACAACATTACAGGAATAGTTAAAGTAAGGTGGAGAAGGGAAAATCTGTCCACCCTTTCCTTCTGATTTATGGCTGACATTAATATGCATACAAATATGACCCTTATAAATTTAAAGCTGCACTTTTACATAATACAGCATTTAAACAATAGATCAAATGAATAAGAGAACTGGTTACTCAGTTTCAGCTCTAGAGAGGGTTTTTACCAACTTTTTGTTCAAATTTTGTTTTGCAGCTCACAACTCTAAAATGATTCACTCTCACCACTCTAATTTATGTCACTAGTACATGCCCCTGCTGCCATATTGTTTGGTCTGTGATTTTAGTCTGTTGTTAGGTGGTTGCTAGGCAACTTGACAGCATCATAATATATCGTGCATAATTCAAATTTTGTGAAAATAAATTGCATGCTGCTGTCCTGAAATAAAAATCATACTATGCTTTTATAAGGTATTGTAGGTGCATAAATGCTACAAATGGGTCATTTTAGCCCATTGGTAGGTGGTTGCTAGGCAACATGAGGATGTATAAGGTATGAGGACATAGTATGTAACATAGATAAGAACATGTGTGCCAGTTTTGGTTGTTCAATTCCTGATTGTCTAGGAGGAGTTTGTAAACAAACAAACAGAGATTTTGTGTATTGTAGTAACATTCCAACTCTCAGCAGTCATCCGTTTACAGGGGGTCAGAAATACAACAGAAGTGTTCTGCTTCTACTGAATGTTAACACCTGTTTGTGAAACAATTTTATAAGGTGGTTAAATGTTAGTGTTTCAGCAGTGCTTATACCAAAGTGGCTAAAAGTCAGTTCATGCGGTTTTCATGTAAGTAAAATAACAAATTAAAAATTGATATTCTTGTATATCAACAGTGTTCAAAATTATGTTATATTCATTGCAACTTACATAACCTGTTAAAATAAGAGCTGTCATGTAACAGTAAATTATCTCCTTTGACTTCCCTTTATAGTCACTGAGAAGTAAAGAGAAACACCTTCTGTATGTTTATGGGGTGCTGGAGAAACAGGTGTTGACAGCTGTGCCTTTAATGAAGCCTTCAAAAGGCCTTAAAAAGGTTTTAAATCCAACTTTATTAGGGGATAAGTGAATTTGCTTCATAAGTCAAGTAATTTGCCTAATTTTGGAAATGAACTATATCTGAAGCAAATTAAATGATCCACCCACCATCTGATTTGGGTGTGTTATGGGAACATAATCAGAAAAAATTGTTTCTGACTGGTAAAATTCGTTCCAAAGTTATTTGGGTGATAGTAAGAGCATTTTGATTAGTTAGTTCAGATTCATGTAGTCAGATAAGCAACTTCCCAACTTCTGGATTTTGGATTATCCAAGGAGCACATGAATGTAGGGTCATGCTAGTGGCTAATGCTGACCTCAAGTTATTAGCACAACCAGGGAGGAGCAGGGAGCTAAGGAGGTCTGGTAAACTCACTTCTTTCTAATTAACTTTATTTTTCATTCTGAAACTTGTAGGTCCTGTAATTAAACTTGTGTAAATATGAGCGTGAATGGTTGTCTGTCTCTCTGTGTTAGCCCTGCAATGGAGTGGCGATCTGTCCATGCTGTACCTGCCTCTCACCCTGTGACAGTTCTAATAGGCTGTCATAGGGCAGCCTATCCCTGTGAGCCTGAGTTGGGTAAATCAATTAAGAAAATGGATGGATGGAATTAAACTTGTTTAAAATTTTTAGTTCTCTTCTGAAGTAAATGAAATGATCCAGCCACGATCAAACTTCATCATTTGGTATAAAGAAATAAAATTACAAATCTTACTAAGATGTAGGCTAGAGCAAGTCACTGTAACCATATCTCATCTCAGACTCATAGTCCACCTAAAACTTCACAGCCTCCACTAATCCTAACACATTTTGCATTCACATTTTTTCCAAGGGAAAAACTCTCATTGAATTCCATTGGATTTATCCAGCTCCATTATGATGTGTGATGCTATACAAACCAGATGAGCTGGGTCTTCTCCACAGCATGAGAAAAGAGCAGACAGAAACAGCCGTGTATGTTTAAAACATGCCTCCCCGGCCCCAAACCAGGACCCGACCACTCTCTCTTATCTCCTCCAGTCTGCTTTGGTTGGACTAATAGCTTTAGACAGTATAATACTCTAAGAGTGATTTGTTCCTTGCAAAGTCCACATCTGAGGGCCGGCTGAAACACGAGAGCAGCAAATAATCTGCTGCATGAACATAAATTGTGTACTGGGCGAAACAATGCATTCAGACTGAGAAATGGCAAGTGTCCGAACAGCTCGCAAGAGCTGGTGCATGTGAGTGAATTCATTTCAAGAAAGGAATCCTTGCAGAGGTTTCTGTGGTTGCGTGCACACATGCAGCTCTCAATCGTCACAAATCATTTCTGATGATACTCAAATGATGTCATGCCAAGTTTTGTCTGTTTTTTGTGAAATAAATCACTATTTCAGTTTTGGTTTGTATGTGCACCTCAGCAAGCATCCTAGACGGACTTGTTCTCATTTGCATTAGTGGACAGGCAGATTAGATTTCCTTTGCAAAATAGTGGACACTTTAGAGTTTAATGCAGGAGACAAGAAAGGGGAAATGGAGGAGGGAAGAGGAAAATAAGCTAGAGAGATGAAATATAATGAGAAGAAAATTGTAAGAAAGAGAAAAAAGAGCAGGAGATATGGCAGGAGGCATAATGTAAAAAATCCGCAAGAAAAAAAAAAAGACAAAAGGCCAGATGTTTACAGTTAACCAGGAGAGGTAGAAAGAAGAAAGGAGGGAGCAGACATACTGCCCCTCACCTCCTCCTCTTTTTCTAACATATTTGAAGTACAGCTGGCTGGTTGCATCCTCTGCCACCACCTTTTTTCATCCTCCCACAGCACCTCCTCAGAGCTGTCCCTCGATCCCTCCATGTCTCTTCATCTTGCATCGGTTCTCAAACCCTCTTTCCCCACCTAGGTTATGTGCTTCCAGCAACAAATCTCTAGATTATATAGTTCTGCCCTTCATGTCTCTCCCACACGTCCCTCTCGCAATCTCTCTTTTCTTTCATTTGATGCTGGCTCTCCTTCCACTACTGTCACTGATCTATGTTTATTTAGCTTTCATGTCCTTCTTCCTTCCTGTGCTCCACATCGTACACACTTGCTCTCTCTTAAAGACCACGCACTTGTGACTCAATGCTTGTGTGCATGTGTGTGGATGCTGTGTATTTGTGTTTCCATAAATGTCTGTCTTCACTAGAGAGTTTGTCCAAATTGCACAGGGCACTGACTGTGTAATAGACTGGAGCAGCAGAAGTAGCAGTAAGTGGACCAGACTTGATCTACCCCGCCTTCTGTCTTTCAGTCACGCCTCTATTAGACTTGCTGAAGCTAACGCAGCATAATCCCATACAAGCACACCATTTCACGGCAAATCAGCAGGAGAAATGTTCGATTTCATGCCAGTGTATTTACTCTGCAGAAAAACAGAGGGAGACAGAGCAAGACTGTAATGTGAACCGTACAGGCCCAAAAGAGACACAGACTGTGAACAACTGGTGTTTGTGTGTCAGTTTGTGATACATTCAGGTTTTTTGGGGGGTGGAAATAACACTGTGAATGAAGGTCAAGCTGCTCAATCATTTCCAAAACTTCTGTCAGCACATTCACAAGGAGGTTTAAATTATCTCTCCAATGAGAAAAAGCTAACTTAGATAAAGCATGGATGGACACACACACACACACACATATTTACAACCTTCCCAAATACTGCCAACCAAGGTTTGCCAGCACTTAAAAATTGTGGGACCACCAAAGAGATATCTGATGTGTCTGACAGACAGAACATGTGTTTAAAGTGTTGGAAAATGTATTCACTGCATCTTATCCACCACATTCTGTCAATTGCAATTTTGTGTGTGTGATGTGTGTGTGTGTGTGTGTGTGTGTGTGTGTGTGTGTGTGTGTGTGTGTGTGTGTGTGTGTGTGTGTGTGTGTGTGTGTGTGTGTGTGTGTGTGTGTGTG
>VVAS01106251.1:0-10025 GCA_015103295.1 Ptychochromis oligacanthus | reverse complement strand
TTCTGACGAGAGTCATCGTCCACAAAACGCACACTGGCCAAGAGTTGAGCATGTCCACTAATGTCCGTAGACTCATCAAGTTGCAATGCAAAGTTCCCACTGACACGTATCTTTTCCAAGACAACAAGTTCGATGTCTGCAGACATGTCATCGATGCATCTGGCAATTGTGTTATCTGAGAGAGGGACTTCAGCTATTTCTTTAAACCGCATCAGGGCCGAGCATCTCATTCACTATGGCTTTGCAGGCAGGTAGTATTAATGTCTCTGCCACAGTGTGCGGCTTTTTGGATTTGGCTACAAGTTCAGCTACTAAGTAGCTAGCTTTGAGAGCTCTTTCAGACACCTTTGTGGTTTTTCTCATTAAAGTTACCTGTTTCTCAGTTTGTTCATGCAGGCGAACAAAATACTCTGTGTTCCTGTTTTAAAGTGAGGTTTCGTTTGGAGATGGCGTTTCAGCTTGCTTGGGACCATGGCGCTGTTGGAGAGCTTTTCCCCACATACCAAGCATAAGGGAGTCGGTGCAGTCGGATCTCCAGTGAAAGTAAATGAAAAATGAAAGATAACTTTTGCTGCATTGCCTCAAGCTCACCGTTTTTTTCTCTCTTTTGACCACTACTCTTACCAGGCTCTTCATCTAGATAAGAATTTTGTCCAGGGCCCAGTTCGGAGTCTGCATTTTTTCTTTTCAAATATTTATCCATCGAGTAATTACTCTGCCAGTCACTACATTGAAGGCACAGATTCTAAGCAATAGCAAATTATTTGCAGTAATTAAATTATATTTTTTGGACCAATTAAGTGAAATTAAATAATTTCCCACGGCACACCTGACGATCTCTCAGTAGTTGAAAATCACTGCACTAGATGCCCTACTATGGATCAAATGTTAATACTGCCTTCTTGAAACTAGCATCCCCATACAGAGTGAAGATGAAAACCAGATGGAGCTGTGTGCTGCACAACTGTTAGTGATTCATGTGGTCCTATATATAGTCTAGACAACAACCTTAGGGCATAGACTGAGGAGAATTGTTGGGATCTGAAGAGTAACTGAGCAGTTTCCGCAGCACAATAGGGACATAAAAGGCAGCTAGAGTTTATACTGGCGCAGCAAACATTTAGAAGACTGTAAAGAATTGTTCATTTTATGGAGGAGCAGTTTTGATCAGACACATTGTGTCTGTGCACGCGAGTAGGGGGTCTCTGGTCCACAACACAGCAGAGACAGATGGTCCTCTTGTCAGCATATTACGCTCTGACCAATGAAAAGTCACCAAAATAATGCGTGGAAACAAAAAAGGAAACATACGCACTTTCCTCTGTTGTGTAAGCTTGTGTGTGTTGGGAGGATTCACTTATTATTACCCAGTCACAAACCGCATTAGGTTTGTCTGCACACACTTAGTCACACAATGCGAGTGATGTATTTGGGGCTAGATTAGTAAAGACAGGTGGTATATGGAGGATGCTTATTTATGCAGACTACACATGTTTGAGATTCAGCGAGTAATTGCAGTGTGTGTGTCCGAGATTTTTTTTTATTTCTCTATTGGGACGTCTTCTGGGGATTATATTTGCACTGGTGTGTGTCTGTGAGTGAGTGTGCTTGCATGCGTGTGTGTGTGTGTCCTGCATGTTTATAGCAACAGTAATCCAGTGTTGGTTTAGCTCTGAGAGCACTAGTCAGAGGCAGAGTGATAAATCATTGTAAGAGTGTCTTTACTTCTTGACTTTATTTGAAAAAAAGTACAGCTCCGGCACATCATTCATATTTTCTGTAAATGAAAATCGACATTTCATCCCTCTGACACAACCCGAGGGTTTGCCTTGGATGCTGAGTGGCTTCTAAGTGTTTGACTCGCAGCGCTTGACACGGTGTTTGTCCAAATTTGTCTCTCGACTACCTCTAAAAGCCTGGAAAAAAACCCAGAGAAATTCACCTTTAAAGCAACATCAGTGCTACTCAAGCAGAAACAACCTTGGGAGCCAAATGTGAGGTGTCGTCTGCCTAAAAACGTTTTATCTACAAACGGCCGTGTATCAGGAGTCAAAAAAGAGGAAAGTCAAACAGGTCAAAGCCATGCAGTGCTGGTACAGGTGGTCTGGTACTGGTGGGTGGTCATCCAGTAGTTTATTTAGAATGAAATCTTTGACAGTTACTTAATGTTGTTGTTTGCTTAACAACAAAATGCTTCTGCCAAAAAAATTACATTTTAAAAGTTACATTTTAACTGCCGTATACAGTATTATCCTTGTCAGTCACCCAGAAAGTTATTTGACTTTAACTCATCTGTATGGAGAAAAAAAAAAAGATCCGGTACAAATAAAGTGTGACTGTACATTAAGGCACTTCGTAAAGACAACACATAGGGATTAAATGGAATCCTCTAAAGTGCTGTAAAGGCAAACAAATGAAGTTACTTTCATTAGAGGCTCTTCTGCTGGCCGATGTTAGAATGAACAGCTAATGTAAGTGGTGCATCATTTGTTGCTAATTAGTGGTAATGCTCTTTAATTGTCAGGGGCCATCTGTCCCTTCCACCGCTCTAAAGGTAAGTGTTGCAACCCCAAACAACATCTTCAACAACTTAGTGCTCATTATCTTCATTAAAAAAAAAAGCAAACACACAGATGTTAGCTCTGTTTACTAATATAATCCTAATTTTCTTTATACTAACAGGAAGCAAGGCCCCCCTTTAAAAATAACAGTTGGAACTCTGAGTACAGACAACACATAAAATGTTAAATCTGAGAAATTTTAGTGCTTTTTGAAAAATATATGTTCATTTTGAAATGGATGTCAGAAGCACTTTTCAGACAGCTTGGCACAGAGAGAAGTTTACCACTATGTTGCATCATCTTTTCTTTTTAGTTTTGGGATGGAAATGTTTTCCCCATTCTTGCCTGATAAAGGATTTCAACTTCCCGACAGTTCAGAGCATCTTTCGTTGTATTCACTTTTTATAATCCACCAAAACTTTTCGATAGGTGACAGATCGATCCCTCAGACAGGCCAGTTTAGCACCCAGAGTATCTTGCAATGGAGCCATGCTGTTGAAATATCTACAGAATGTGGTTTGGTATTGCCATGCTGAAATAAGCAAGACCATTATCAAACGACTACTTTTACGCAAATTTGGCTGTTGTATCTTAAATCAAATAATCAATAGCTAACAACTATAATTAGATCCAAGATTTTTTTTTTTTTTAAACATAACTACATATTAAATCTCTTTTCTTTGCTAGGGATTTTGTTTACCAACACTTCTGCTTTGCCTTTGTCTCTCCCTCTCTTTATTATTAAGGAGCTGCTTTCCAGATCTGGTATTCTGTGGCCCTCTTCAAGTCTTTTTTATACATACTGAGTATTACTTAGAACTTTATGCAAAAACTGTTTAGATTGCCCTAAATCTATCTCATGTAATGAATAATGCAGACTTCCTTGGCCTGAACCGGAGATGTCACCACCACATATTGCTTTGTGACCCAAGGTCAGATCATGAGTGAAGGGAAGAATCTGCTGTTGCACAGTGGAGACTTTCACATAGAAAAATAGTGTCTCACTTACCTAAAATTATGTGTTCCAATGTAGCCAAAAGGTTACTAGCCTTGATGAAGCACTACTTGTCAATAACAAATAGATGACTGTCTCCAAAAAACAATTTAGGCCATTTTCAAAATAATATCCCTGTCATGGCCCACAGCTTGAAAACACTTGACAACAGCTTGATGACCGTGTTATTTCATGTCTGTCACACTGACTGGATTTTCTTTAACCCTCCCACGGTGCTCAGTGGGCCGGTTAAATTAAATCCTGAAATCACTGCTTCATATCACAATGCCAGATGAATAAGTGCTTTTAATGGAGTGAAGGTGTGGACCCAGGCAACCTCTGGAAGTCTATGTAATGACTGACTTTTTAGCTGCTAAGCAACCAGAAATAGCTTGCTTCCAATGTCCTGCTTTGCTCGCTATATTGACTGGCTGCACTTTGCAACAGTTTGTGCTGCCGCTGATGCACTTGCACTCCAGCTAATTGTCTTGTTGAACAATGGTAGTTCAATATTTTATATTTTATATTTCTTATCTGCATCTCTGTCATGTGTCATGTAAGGTTGACATAACTGTAATTTTGTTGTATTTGCACAGTGACAATAAAAGTCTTGAATCTAATTAGAATCGTCACAAAGGAGGAGTACTACTTTTCAGAAAGATTAATTAAAATGATGGATTAAACATAAAACCAAGATAAACTCCACACAGCCCTGAGATGGAACTGTGCCAACTAAGATGCCTCTTAACACAGCTGGCAACCACTCATCACTAGGGAAAAATGAGTATTCCCTAACCAGCTGTGAGTGGTTGCTGGAGGTTGCTGGCAGTCGCTGTGAAATCAATTGCCAAAGGCCCAGTCATGCAGGCCTAAAGACTGGTTGCTAGGGAAAATGTGCATTCTGGGTGCTGGTTTAGCTCAGTGGTTGAGCGGGTGACCATATGCCACAGGGCCAAATGCAGTGGCCCGAGTTTGATTCTGACCTGAGGCCCCTTGTTGCGTATCTTCCCCTACTCTTTTTCTCCCTGCTTTCCTGTTTCCGCTGTAGCTATCCAATAAAGACCTTAAAAAGCCTCAAAAAACTCATGTTTAAAAAAATGTGTATTCCCCAACTTGCTGGTGAGAGGTTGCCTGCTGTTACTAAGTGAAAGACGCAAAGATGTATGTGGTGCTGCACCAAAGACTTCCTTGTATTCGTTTGAAAATGAACATTTCCAATTTGTGTCGCACTTTTCTGAGTTTCATTACCGCTCAGTGGTTAAGACCAATTCATGCTTTCCATGCATTCTATGTGCGACCACAGTGATTTGCTAGTTACCAAAGCAATTACAAGGACATTTTTGGCGCAGCACCCTTTTTGCGACCCTCTTTGTGATTTCAACAACCTCCAGAAACACACATTTCTCCCTAGCGACTGGAGATTGGCAGGGGGTTGGTGACTGGTTTCTAGGCGTGTGTGACTGAGGCCTTAAGTTTCGTGACTACAGTAGTGACAGTACCAGGTAGTCCAAACACAGACAGATAAAGACCTGCCAAAGTACAGACACACATACACACACACACACACACCGAGAGAAAGACTCAAAAGATGAAAAGAATACCAGCTCTGCTATAACTTCTGGTAAAGATCTTGGTGAGGTGTTGTACCGCATCCAGAAAAACAGAGATGGACACAGAAAACCTCATTTGGAGCTTTGATCATTTTAGTAAAGAGCACCGTCTTACACAGGGCTTTAAAATCTCCCATATGTGCTAAACTCATTTGACATCTGGTGAATGTGAAGGCCAACAGCATATGATGAGGAAATTACAAGCCAGTGTGAGGTGTTTAGCATCTAAAAAGCAAAGCAGCAGAGGAAACAGTGCCTCCACTCCCCATCTGTCCAGATGCTTTTAAAGGCTCATTTCCTGGTCCAAATCACCTCAGTGCCACTAAATAAAGTGATTTTTCCCTTCACTTACAAATTTGAGTTGGGTCTGGTTTCAGGCCGCGAGCAAACTTTGCGACTCGCCTGCAGTTCAGTGGAAAATTACATGTCATTTAACTCATGGCAAACTACTGTGAAAATGGATCATTGCTCAGAATAGTTGGTTTTTCTTAAGTTGCCTGAATGTGTTTTGATATTGAGTTTGTGACTGCCGTAAAACCCTCAACTTTACTGTCGTCTGTGCCACTGAGTGGAGGATGCAGAGAAAGAGAGAGAGTGGGACGGAGAGTTACTGGGTCAGTATTTGCTCATCTACAGAGGGATTAAGATTATGATGAATAATCTGGACTGCACAGATGGGTGAACAGGCCAACACCCACACACAAACACGTATTCATGAGCAGATACACAGCATGTGCCTCGTCAGCTTAAAACCACAGACAAACACAACAGGATTCCTCTGTGATTTCATTCCATTAGAAATTATACAATGACAAAACTTACAGCAATGTGGGATTTTAAACTTTGTTTTTGTTTCAAGTGAATACTCTTGATAAAATCCCTCCATGTGTAACTTATCAAAAGGAGTAAAGCACAGGTGCAAATTCATTTTCACTGTTTCACTGTTACTGTTTAGCCAGCATAGTGAGAAGTTCTGAACTAATCCATACCTAGGTGTATAGAGAGTAATCTGCTTTTTTTGCCCCATTTTTTTAACTTACAAGCTGCTATACCTTCTTTGTGGAGACAGAATCAAGCTTACATAAACTATTAAAGGTTAAAAAAAAAAGCAAGCGCTTAATCCTAACCAAACTGAAAAAAAAGTAAACCTAACATCTGGAAATAGTGGTCCCACAGGGGAGCTGAACCCAGTCTGCCAGGTGAGCGTCTTACATTGACCTACAATTACAAACTGACCTACAAATTTCACCTACAAATATACTTTGTCAGTCTTTATGCAATTTTACCACCAGGAAATTTGAGTTTCCGCCATGACAAAGCTTCTAACTGACTTTCCATTGGCACTGGTTATATAAAAGTTGCCACCATTATGGGTTCTTAAGAGGTTGTGGTCATTTAACACATTTCTCTGACATCAGGTTGGCAAAAATCTATTGTTAGATCACTGAATAGCTAACTAGTTTGAAAAGTGACATTTAGAAAGGTAGTTCAAGCGGACAAAGGTTTGAATGATTCTGCTCTAGTGTTCTAGACTTTTGCTCACTAGCTAGTTTGGAAAGTGTGTACAAGCTTCTAGACAAGGTGCAACTTTTGGGGGTTCCTCGAGAGGCCACTTGGGGCTGGCTCCAAGAGGAAATCAGTCCCCATGGGCTCCCATGTTAAAATGCCCAACAATATTAAAAAACAGCCTGGTACACAAAATTTTTTGTTGTTTTTTTTTTAATGTGTATGTATAGCTTCCCCCTTTACAACTGTATGATCTGAGATTTTTTTAAGACAGCTTGCAAAGGCTTTACCGCCGCAATGAACACATTTCAAAAGGCACAACTTTTACTTTGAATGTGAACAGTCTCAGTTTCAGGTTTGCGTCACACTTCACTACCGTTTGTCAAGTAGTTTGCGAGTGTTTGCAGGCAAGTGGTTGTCCTCCATGCAAACTAAGGGTGACCATGGCAATCTCCTAGTGACCAAAGCAGTCGCAATTATAATCACAGCGCCATTTACCTCTTTGCAACTCATTTCACACTAGCAACTGCCAGCGACCACTTACCAACCGGTCAGGGAATACACATTTTTCCCTAACAACTGGTGGTTGCCAGATGGTTGCCGACTGTTCACTAGGCTTTCGTGACTGGGGCCTAACCGAGCTTGCTAGGATTAGCAGACTATTTCTTCTCTCTTGTCACTTCTGGCTCTAAAAATCCAACATGTCAGCAGCCAAAGCACTTACCACTCACCAAATGTGGAGCAAGATTTCTTGGACTGGCTGTACCACACGGCTGCTATATTATTTCTCAGATAATTCAATTAAAATGCTCCAAAAGGCATCGCCAGCACAAACAAGATGGGGAGGTCTACTGTAGTTCAGTGGGTAAAATTAGTGGAGGTGAATGATGTACCTGTCATCTGCTCCCTTCATTCTTTGAGGTAGACCATTAAACTAGAATGGAATACAGTACATTTCCTAACTTCAAAGCAGATCATTGTAAATCTGTTACTTATAATCTGTTATTCTTCTTGCTTGGTTGAATGGTTAAAGAGTGTAGGGTCACCCTGCATTGCTTAACCCTATTTACACTGGAATGCAGAGCAATCATGTGAAAATCATGTGATTCTTTTTTCCTAGTTAAAGCTTACTTTTTCCTTCCAACACATGAAAAACACCAGAAATATTTAAATAAAGGAATATTACTGTCAGTCAGAGGACATTTTTCTTAAATAATTCTAAATGAATTTAGGACTTTCATCACAGTTGTTTGGTTTCACAGTCTTTTTTAGCCTCTTGTCATATTTTATAATCTTCATCTTTCCTTGCACACAACAACAATCCAATGGCAATAAAATATGGATAAGCGTCAGATCTCACATCATCCTGCTATAGAGTGCAGATATTGATAGAAAAATATCAAAAGGTATTTCCAGGAAAAACAAAACATAAAAAAATCCAGTATCACGACTGATTCATGATACTTGTAGGGTCTTTACCCTAAAATATAAAGCACCTGGAGGCAACTGTTGTTGTGATTTGGCGCTATATGAATAAAACTGAATTGAATTGAATTGATTCCTTTTTCATTAGCCAGTACCTTAGAGGAAGCTCAGCCTTTGTTCTACTGAGTTTTTGTCTTTCTGTTGTTTGTTTTTACTGCCTCTAACCACCATCTCTGCCCTTTTTCTCTGGGATACCAGCCATTTTTTCTGCCAGCATTGACATTCTCAAACTGAAGGTACCCATAAACAATATTTACTCTTAATATGTTAAAACGACACTTTTCAGTGTACTATTTATATAAGGAATGGCTTCAATGAAATGAAATTGCAAAGTAAACTGTAAAAGTGACTGAGAATTATCACCAATCTCTGAACTTCCACTCAGTTCTAAACCTTTACAGCTTCGTTTTATTTATTGTCTTGGTTTGATACTTCACATTGCTGTTTTGGCG
The DNA here is from genome assembly GCA_015103295.1 of Ptychochromis oligacanthus. NCBI lineage: Eukaryota > Metazoa > Chordata > Actinopteri > Cichliformes > Cichlidae > Ptychochromis > Ptychochromis oligacanthus. Next base: position 1,417 of record VVAS01106251.1, on the reverse strand, counting down.
TCCCCTTTCTACACCATTTTGGTAGTCTATACAGTACTGTGTGAAAGTCTTGAGCCACCCCTCATTTCTTTTTATTTTGCTAGGAAAATGGGAAGTAGGTGCAAACATTATTGAAACGTGTAAACATACATGGAAATACAGTATATAAGATACAAATAGTTTGTACAATTCTAACGAGCTTGAAAAGTCAACATTTGATATGACCACCCTTTATTCTTCAATACAGCCTGAACTCTCTTAGGCAGCTTTCTTGTAATTTCTTTAAGTAGTCTTCAGGAATAGTTCTCTAGACTTCTTGAAGGACATTCAAAGCTCTTCTTTGGATGTTGGCTGCCTTATCCTGTTATCTGTTAAGATGATCCTACACTGCTTCAGTAATGTCGAGGTCCTCTGTGTGTTCCACTGTGTGTTTTTCTATCCAGGTATGCTTTTACTGTGTGTTTGGAATCATTGTCATGCTGAAAAATGAAGCTGTTGCCAATCAGACACATTCCAGATGGTACTGCATGGTGGATCAAAATCTGATGGTACTGTTCTGCGTTCATAATTCCTTCGATTTTGACAAGATCTCCAACACCGCTGGCTGAAATGCAGCCCCAAACCATGACAGAGCCTCCACCCTGTTTTACAGATGGCTGTAGACACTCACTGTTAAACCTCTCTTGACAATTTGAACCAAATCTTCCAAATTTGTATTCGTGACTCCATAAGACCTGTTGCCACTGATTTTCAATTGAGTTCTTATGTAATTTTTCATACCTCAGCTTTTCTCCCTGTTTCCCTTCCTAAGAATGGCTTCTTTACAGCCACCCTTCCACTGAGACCATTTCTGATGAGGCTTCAGTGAACAGTAGATGGATCAACTGAAGGGTCAGGAGCATCTCTCAGGTCCTGTGTCAGGTCTTTGCTGGATGTTCACTTTCAGATACTGTTCATTTGTTGTAGATCGTTTTCTAGGCCTAACACTTCTTCTTTTGTCCTCCATTTGTCCAGTTTCCTCAATTTTTTTAAGGACACACTGCACACCATGCTGAAATATGCCAAGTTTTTGGTTAATAGCTCTTTGGGAATCACCTTGTTGGTGAAAAAATATTATTTTAATGTCTGTCAAACTGTGTTATCTTTGGCATTTCTTTTATAGCATCAACTAAAGAAATGGGAACACTTTATGTGGTTTTAGCAACAGGCTGCTAGTAAGAAAGTTCCTAAAGATACAATTTAAAAGTGGTTCTTTGCTAAGTTGTCTGTCATGTGTAGACACAACATTGGTCCCTTGAGTTAGGTGCCTTTTTTATGCTTGAATGATTCATAGGACAGTGTTAAGTGGATTAACAAACAAAAAATATATCCCTCTGAAAATGGTCAGGTACAAGGACTGCAACGAAAATGAGTGAAAAACCAGCCAATGTTAAAAAAA
>VVAS01106241.1:0-13240 GCA_015103295.1 Ptychochromis oligacanthus | reverse complement strand
GCCTCAGTTCAGGTCAGAGTTCATGATTCAACAATAAGAAAGAGACTGGGCAAAAATGGCATCCATGGGAGAGTTCCAAGGTCAAAACCACTGCTGACCAAAAAGAACACAAAGGCTCATCTCACATTTGCCAAAAAACATCTTGATGATCCCCAAGACTTTTGGGAAAATATTCTGTGGACTGATGAGACAAAAGTTAAGCTTTTTGGAAGGTTTGTGTCCTGTTACATCTGGGATAAAACACAGCACAGCATTTCATGGCAAACGCAGCATTTCATACAAAGGAACATCATACCAAGAGTTAAACATGGTGGTGGTAGTGTGATGGTCTGGGGCTGCTTTGCTGCTTCAGGACCTGGATGACTTGCCGTAATTGATGGAACCATGAATTCTGCTCACTACCAGAAAATCCTGAAGGAGAATGTATGGTCATCAGTTTGTGCCCTGAAGTTCGAGTTCACTTGAGTTATGCAGCAGGACAATGATCCAAAACACACCAGCAAGTCCACCTCTGAATGGCTAAAAAAAAACAAACAAGCAAAGCATTGAGATGCTTTGGCATGACCTTAAACAGGCTGTTCATGTTCAGAAACCCTCTAGTGTGGCTGAATTAAAACAAAGAAGAGTGGGACAAAATTCCTCCACAGAGATGTGAATAGCTCATTGCCAGTTATTACAAACACTTGATTGCAGGTCTTGCTACAAAGGGTGGCCCAACCAGTTATTAGGTTTAGGGGGCAAATACTTTTTCACACAGGGCCAGCTAGGGGGTGGATAGTTTTTTCCCCTTAATAAATTAAGTCATCATTTAAAACTTGCATTTTGGTTATCTTTGTCTAATATTACAGTTTGTTTGATCTGAAACATGTAAGTGTGACAAATATGCAAAAAACTAAGAAATCAGGAAGGGGGCAAATACTTTTTCACACCACTGTACTTTTGTAAATCTTTGGTTCTCTCTCTTACAATAAGGTGTATATATGTTTATGTGGATAGGTTTGAGAAAGCAGCCCAGGAGTATCAAGACCAGCTGTCTGCTGTTACAGGAATGGACTGCAGCATCAAAGGCTCTGAATGTTTTATGCTGAAACTCCCCAGCAACACAAGCAGCCCAAAACACGGTAGCAATGGTAACTAGCAGATATCCATGTTTAATGCAGTCAAAACACTAATGGAAAACACAAAAAGTTGGTCATAAACCGGCAAACCTGATGAGCTCTGCTAGGAGCAGCTGCAGCTCACTTTCTTGCAGTTATATATTCAACTCCAGTGAACATAGCAAAGTTATAGCAGAGTTTGTTTCCTCTGCAGATGACCAGTTTGACACATCAGTAGATCATTATCATTATTTTGTTAATATAAACTGATGAGCAAAATCATTTTGGCTAATCCTGCTAATTGGACCTTTGCCTCTGAATGTCACCTGTGGAATGTTTATCTGGCACCAAGATGTCAGAAACCGATTCTACCTGTGCAGTAAGTTGGAGCCCTGTCAGCCAGGGGAGGACCTGGGTTATAGTGTCTATATCCTTAGGTTCTATAGACCACACAGCTTTAGTCTAACGGTGCATTTCCTGCTTATATGATCTATTGTGAAGTTTCTATTTTTTTTCCCCAATGCTTTTTTTTTGTTGTTTTGGTGTCTGAAAATTTACTGATGTGAGGATGTTTGCTGTTCCTTTGAAAAGGTGACAGCAGGAAGACGGTGCTGCTGAAGTCCAATGAGTGCTCTCCTGAGGTTATGAACTTTCTGGCCAACAAAGCCTGTCAGTGTTATGTGGCACTCTGTGACTGGGCCTCTGTTAAAGAGTGGCAGGCAACTGTCAGTGCCCTCAAACAGAACTCCACCAATCCAGTCAGCATCAACCTGAGGACAGATTTCAATTACATCCAGGCTCTGAGTCACTTTGAGGAGGGAGATCTAGCAGAGTGTGGGGTTCAGCTGGAGTTGCTCCCTGGAGAGGACTACACTTCTCTTTCTGGTAGTAAGGACAAGCTGGGTAAGTGTCTTTATAACCACTAGTCTTAGATGGTTTTTTCCCCCCAGTTAGTGTAGAAAACATTTAAACATTCTTTTTGTATTGTGTGTATTCAGATCTGAAGAGGCTTCTGCCCTCAATGAGTCCAGATCCGACTGAGCTACAGAGAGCCATTGAGGTACAGCTCCTTCGCAGTGCTGTAAGTGCAATGACAAAAGTCAGTCAGCAGCAGGATCAGAGGACTACACCCAATTCAGAGTGAGTTGACAACCAAAGGTGTCCTCTGTGCCTGTGTGAAAGAAGTGAAAGTGACAGATATAGCCCCCAGTCCAGAGGGAGGAGGCGGGTCACCAAAGTCACAAGTTAATTTTGTAATAGTTGCAGCGAATACTGGACACTCATCTCCATTTTCTTTATAAATGATAATATACCCGTACATTATGTATTTTTAGTACAGCGCCATTTTCAGACTTATAAGAAATCATGTGACGTGATGTTGCAGTACGTTGGTGCGCTGCCTGAAGCAGACTGGACGGATCTGCTTGGGTCCTCTTCGCCTGTCAACCCTCACTCTCTCTGATGTTCTGCCCACGTTTCCCACCCTGCAGCTCCACTCCACCGCCACCCTCGAGAATGCACTTACAGGACAAGAAGTTCGTACACCCACACTTATAATAATAAATCAATAATAAATGAAATTCATTTGTATTAAAAATGACTTTACATTCATTGTGTCAGCTTGGATTTGATACCAGAGAATATGAAGGTAAATTCTGAAAAAGAACACAGCCAAATACGAGTTCTTCCTTACTAAACACAAAGATGAGTGACAGTTGCAAATATCTGCAAACAATAATTGTAATGTTTTGTCTTTTATAGAAGTAATATTAATCTGAATCAGCTGCAGAGAGCAACAGCATTAACTTTTATTGTCCACTATCAAGGAAAACGGGGGGGAGGTTTATTTTCAGCTTTTGTGTATTCTTCACAGGACTGCATGATTCCTCTGTGCAGCGAGGCTCTGAGTTCTTGCAAGCAACAGGATGTCCAGCTTTTCCTTCAAGCCCTCAGATATAACGGGTTTCAGAGACAACTCCTCTACAAACTTAAAGGTAATCATTGAATCCAGTAGCTGCTGGGAGGAATAATAAACCACACTTAGGACAGGAGTTTGGTGTTGGTGAAATTGCAGTTGTCATAATCACATTGTTGATGAAAGCCTGCCAAAAAAGCTTATCAGTATAAGTGCCCATCATTAAGGCATGGGTAGATCTGGCTAGAATTACCACTGCACATTCTGATTGTGTTTCTTTGATGTATTCGTATGGAAGACAGTTTTAGCCTTATTGTTTCAGCAGCAGCCCTGGTGGTGGTAAACTGTCTGACATCAAAGGAAAAAAAACACAATTCAAACCTGTAAGTAGGATTACTTGTAAATTTCATACAAGGTCACCTAGTGCGGCTTTGGTGTTCTCTCTTTTGAGATTATGTAGTCCGTGGAATCTAGGAACGGAATATATCCTAAGGAAATGATTGGTCAGTTGGCAGTGGTTTTGTATGTGTTGATCTCTTGTCTTGAAAATGCGTCTGCAGCATAAGTTATCGTAGCAATTCACCCGGGTAAGAAGTGAACCACCTTTGTAACGTTAAGGGTTAAACCTGAGCAGCACAGTGGCTGGCATTGTCACCTCACAGCAGGAAGGGTTCAAATGGGGGCTTTCTGTGTGGAGTTTGCATGTTCTCCCTGTGCCTGTGTGGGTTTTCTGTGAGTACTCTGACTTCTCCCACAGCCCACGTTAGGGTAATTGGTGATTCTGAAGGTGAAGGCCAAAGGTGAGAATGGGCGTCAATGGTTGTCTGTCTCTCTGTGTTAGCCCTGTGATAGACTGGCGACCTGTACCTCACCTCTTGCCCTATGATAGCATGACCCTGAATTGGATAAGCTGCTAAGAAGATGGATGGATGGTTAAACCTGAAGTTACTTGGCTAAATCCAGCTTCGCAGTAGAGACTTTGTTTTTGTGAGATTGAAAGTGATCAGTATGGTGAACTAACATAGGGCTATGGAAAAATGATGCTGTATTCGTCTGTGTAGACCTCTAAGATTTAACCATCTTCGTTCTTGCCTAGGTTACTCTTCCTCCATAGATGGCCACCTCATGGAGCTTTGTCTGACTGCTGTCAAATTTGCCCGTAAAAAAGGCAACATTACTCTGGCATCCCGTCTGCTTAGACAGTTCAGTGACACAAGAACAGAAGAAGAGGAGCAGCAAGATGAGCTGAGCCGGGCCTTCAGGCATCTTAATCTGGAAGGCACCCTCGGGGAGAAATGGGGGCCAGAAGTGGAGATAGAAAAAGCCAAAGTCCTGAGAACTGCAGGTGAGGAAACAGCTAAACGCTGTGCACTGTCCCTCACCTCCCGCTGCATGAAAAAGTAGATTTTTAGCTCTGTGAAGACCCACAGAAAGAACTGATTTCCAGCAAATAATGGTGTTACATACTCTGAAGCCTGAATTTTCATATATCAGAAAATTTAGGTAAACCAGCGACACAAAATCTCTTGTGATTAGTTGGTATATTTCACTGTCGATGCTCCCTCAGCTGATGGCTGTGTTTCAGTCTCAGGATATTCCTCTGCCTGCTCTCCTCCACACTACATCCATTTTCACAGCAGCCATTGCGCCTGTCTTTGTGCTTTTTCTGTCTTTAATTGCCCACAGAAACTCAACAACTCAAATCAGTGTCTGTCTGTCTACTATAATTTTTATGTACTATAATAAAATATACCCGCCTCATTACAATAAATTGCTTTTTTTTGGTACTTCTACATCAAAATGTTATTAGTTGCAAATGAGGCCATTCATTTTTGCAGACTTGTTTCTATAAGGCAAATGTATTTAAGTTACAGTTTATGACTTTATCATACTAAGTTTGATTTAGATATACCAGAGAGTTTAAGATGGAGTGAGTACCTTTCAGTAATGGGTGTGAAAAAGGCGAGTAGTCGTACTCCCAATATACTGTCATGCAAATCATGATAGTATGGTAATTTGCATTACCATTTACATATTAAAGCCTCATCTGGGCCAAAGGGCAGGGGTGAACTGCTTTCTCCAAGTTCCTGTCAAGAGTCTTTAACCTGCAGTTCCACAGCAGTTTACGGTGCTGCTTACTGACTTAAACCCTAATCCCTGCTCGCCCCATTTGCTAAACTAATGTACAAAAAAATAAAATGAAATAAATAAAAAAACTACTGTATTTCTGCAGAGCATTGACAGTGTTCCTTGGGACACAGTTTTCATTTCTTCTAAGCAGTCCTTTGTCTGCAGGTCAGTCACTGACAGCCATGGAGATGCTGAGCAAGGCTGCTCTGTCTTATTGCCATTTGAGGAAGAATGAAGGTGCTGCCTGCCGCTCACTGCTGACACTCTGCAAATGGCTGCTGGCTGACTGGAAGGACATGACACCTCAGCTTAAACAGGCATGCAGTTTGTAAAACATAAGCTGTATGGTAATATTGTTTAATTTTTATTAGGGTAGAGCGCTTTGTGAAGCATTTTTGACCAATTTTTGTAAAGGAATAAAATAAATATCAGCTGTGATTGTCTCTACCCAGTGCCCTTTAGCCTTCAAACATTCAAAATCTTAAAATGAGTTATTGAAAGACTTGTGGTGAATTGTCCTAGGTGGTAAAGAAGTCTGCAGCGGTAAACTCATCTAGTGCTTTGGGCAGTATGACACCTCTGAGCAGGAATATCGCTGCTCTGCTGGAGCTGCCCCTGGAGGATCAGGGCATTCCACATGTCATTGCTGAGATTTCAGGTAACATAAGCACTATAGAAGTGAGTTGACCTCCTGAGACCCTGTGTCCTCATATGGGAGCATTACATTTTGGCTTTTATGCACCTTACAGTTCATTTTGCTTAATAAAGTCTTTTATACAATGGTGACTTCATTGTAAATGGTAAATGGACTGGTACATGCATAATTTTTCTACTCTATTTTGAGCACTTCTGCTATGAGCCTCATTCACCCATTCACACATACATTCATACAAACACTTTTTTCTGTGTGTGCTTTTAGCTAACACTGACACACACACTCACACGCTGATGGATGCATCAGGGGCAGCTCAAGGTTCACTATCTTGCTCAAGGATACTTTGACATGCAGACTGGAAGAGCTGGGGGATCGAACCACTGATGACCAGCTCAACCTCCTGAGCCACAGCTGCTACCCTGTGTTATGCTGGAAGATAAACCCATTGTCCCCATATGAGAACATACTTAAAAAAATACTTTCAGTTCAAAGATGATGCTTAGTTTTTATATTTATTAACTCCAACTAATCTCAGATAGCTAAGAGAAATTAAAAATGTATCCCAAACAAGAGCTTGGGTCTCAGGAGGTTAAATTACTGAAACTTACAAGTCACATTATTAGTATCCACACTCAACATGTTCATACCTGTAGATTGGTATTGTTCTTAAAGAACCAGACATTTAGTCTTGGTGGTCTTCCCTGTGCAGTGAGTGTCGGTGTTGGAGAGCCAGACTTTGTTTTGGGTCAACTGTATCAGCTCTCCACCAGTCTGGCTCCAGATGTGGCAAAGTCCTGGGCAGCCTTGGCAAGCTGGGCATACCGCTGGGGGAGGAAGGTAGTCGATAATGCAAGGTTAGTGATAGTTATGTAGTTAAAGTTAGTTATATAGATAACTATATAGATATAGGCCCATCATCATTACAGATGTCATACTGTGGGAACGTTGCTTCTAATGTAATTTTCTTCTTTCCAGCCAAGGGGAAGGATTGCCTCTTCTTCCTGGGGAAAAGAAGGAGATAGAGGAGTTGCTGCCAGCAACAACAAGTGATGAAGACAAGGACATCATCTTCAGTATTCTAGGACAGGCCATGTGTCGACCTACTGGTATACAGGTAGAGTCTGTCTTGTGCATACCTTGTCACTCTGGTTCAAAAACAGAAGATAAAGTCATGACCATGTGCTGAACCACCTGAAATCCCACCACCCTTCACATTTCTGCTCTTTCCCACACTAGCTGGGAAAATAATTGAAGAATAAATGTGTTAATACATAAGTAAACAAAGGCAATCCGAACTAACAGTGCAGGAATATTAAAACGTGATTGAATAACTCCTTGTGACACTGTATGTACTGTCAGTTTTCCTTCATATTTCAGCAAAATTCAGAGCATACCACATTCAAAAATGTGCAATCAGCTTGCAGCAAATCTTGCCTTAAAGGTAGCTGACCTTATGAAACGTGCTCTTAGGTATCCTAAGGGGGAATACATTTTTGTAACTGAAAAACTGGATCTGCATTTGCTTTACAATCCAGTCAGTGTAGGTGAGCAATGTTTTATCCTCTCACTTCAGTTAAACTAAAGAGGGCTGTTTCTGGATGACATACATGAATACATTCAAAATTGTATGTCTCCTCATCATGCTGCCTTTACACTCTCTGCCTTCCCTGTAGAGATTTGAGACAACAGTGAAATGAAACATATGTGGGAAAGTAGTACAAGCTCTGTGCAGCTTTCCAGAAACATGATTTCCACACCAAACATGAACATTTGTTTTCACGCTTTTCCAAGCCTGCTATCAACAGGTTCCAATTTTGGCATCTAAAGTGTCCCTCTTCAGTCAGCATAGTAGAGCAGTGAGTTTGTTCTGTCTCATTGAGCCTCCAGCAGTTTGTGTAGCAGGAAAAACATTGTTTATTAGTGATTTGATGTTAATTTTGTTCAGTTGTAGCAAAAATCATGCTCAGTTATTTTTGGTCAATATTGAGATCTAACCTGATGACTCATTAACTTTGGAAATCCTGCATTTATTGAACTAAAAATAAGGCGCGTGGTTTGGCTAGAAGCTGGGCTGCAATAATAGCTTTGGTCAAGCAACTTTTGTCAACAAATTAGACCTAGTCAAAAGATATTGGCAGATTCTGTTGGCCTCTCCAAACTGTTGCTGTCACATTTGGTGAGAGAACGCTGGTGTTACTAGTGGTTCTGATCTAAGTGAAAGGTGCGTGTACTTAGGTTTAAGTTTGGTTAAATAAGTTGGTAAATGTGATGTTTTCAAAGAGTAGAATGCTGTTATACATGGTTGGTACTTGGCATACTTTGTTTTTGTGAAGTTTGCTGATTCTTTGGACTGTTTTATAAGTCAATAATCTGGCATTTGAGTAACATGCTTTGTTCCAGTTCAGCTTTTATTCAGTGTAGAGTGTTTTTTGTATTCAGTTCTTGTCCTGCTCCTGACTGTGCAGTTTTTGCTTCTCATTAGTGTAATTTTTTTTCTAAATTTTTCTATTGTAATCATTTTATATGTTCTTTTTATTACCTTCTGTCCTCTTCTGTTTTTAGTTTTTTGTATTGTCCTAAATTGCTTCCTGTGAAACACTTTGGGGCTCTTGTCTGTGCTGTATAAATAAATATTGCTTGCTGTAGTGTTTTATTTTTATTAACAGCTTATTACTGAAACAGTTTCCCCCTTGGATTAATAAAGGACTCTGATTCTGATTCTGAGCAGTGCAGTGCAATCATAATCTTCCTGTTCTGTTGTATGTCAGGATGAGGACATGGCTCTCCAGCAGGAAGATGATGAGGACGACATGGTAGACGTGATTTGGCGGCAGCTCACCAGTTCGTGCCCTTGGCTGGGGGAGGCAGGCCAGCTGGTTACAGATGGTCTGATCCGAGTTTGGAGACGGGTAGTAGACCGCATCTTTGGTCTTTACCGCATCTCCTGCCAAGCCTATTTCACCTTCCTCAAGCTCAACGCGGGACAAGTGAGGCTTGGATACATTTTGTAATCCTGATGACTATGAAGCAGTATATTGCTGTTTGAGGATCATGACATGGACATAAGAGTAGCCCTCTGTTCACTGCCTCATTCTGTCTGCCTGCTTTGTTTTAGGTTCCTGTAGATGAGGATGACCCTAAACTCCTGCTTTCATATCACAACAGCAAGCAAAGCAATGATGATGTCATTGTCATGGCAACTCTGCGTCTCCTCCGTCTTCTTGTGAAGCATGCTGGGGAACTGAGAGAGGGGCTTGAGCTAGGCTTAGCTTCGACTCCTACAGCACCCTGGAGGGGTACGTCATAATGAAAAATGTGCCTCTACTTATGATGCATACTGTGTGTTTGTGTGTGGTGAATGTTCTAGCCTACTGCAATTAAAAGTAAAAATAACTAGATGGACACCATCAGAACAGCTATAATGGTATTCAGAGTGACAAAAAGCACTTTTATTTAAAAACTGTTTTATAGTTGAACAAACTCTTTAGGTGCCTCCATAGTGTAGTGGATAACACATTTGCCTTGCACACGAAAGGTCACTGGTTTGATTCCAGCCGGAGACACATATCCCCCTAAGGGTTGCATCAGAAAGGGCATCCGGCATAAAAAAAAACTGCCAAATCAAACATTCAGAACTATCGGCTGTGGCGACCCCTTGACAAGGGAGCAGCTGAGAGTAGCTTCTTCTTCTTATAGTTGAACAAACTCTTTCAGGCTGCTTTTATCTGTGGGTCCATGCACTCAGTTGGAACAGTAGGCTAATAAGATATTTAATTCAGTTGTGTTCTGTTTATTTAGTACCAATTCATAACCTTCATCTCAAGATATTTAAGACCTTACAAACTGAAGGAGAACCTCATTCATTCTCTAATGGCAAGCAATTGGCTTGTCTTTTAACATGAACAACCAGCCACACACACACAGACAGTGTCAGTGGCCTCCACCTGTAAAACCATTCCTGTTTTGGGGGTCGTCTCATTGTTGCCCCTCTAGTGCACCTGTTGCTGATTTAATTAACACCAAAGCAGCTGAAACTGATTAACAACCCCCTCTGCAACTTAACTGACCAGATCAATATCCCAGAAGTTTAATTGACTTGATGCTATACTCTGATATAATATGCATATATGCATGCTGGAATTGCTCGATGCTTAACTAATTTTGCTGAATACAGCTGAAATGCATTGCATTGCTGAAAATCCTTCAAGCTTAATAGCAATAGCGTTGGAAACTAAAATTAGGACCTAAAGATGCTCAAAATCGGTAAATTTTGACTGCATTCAGCTGTTTAGCTGGAAAAAAGGACAACAAAACAATCCCCTGCTGGATAAAATCTGAGCTCAGCTTCATTCCAAAAACGCTTTAGCATAAAATTTGAATGAATGAATGTTAGATCCAGTTTTCTTCATTTATGCATTTGCTGTAGTTGAACACATGAATTAAAATAAAGAAATTGATGTAATGCATTTTATTTAGAAAAGCCAGCATTAACAGCCCTTGTGAGTTCCTATTAATCTCATGAAGCTTTTATTTTGACAGGGTGTTATACTTTAAAGCATCCTTGTTACTGCCTAAGCTCAGAGGCTTTTATTTTGAAAAATGTAATTACTTCAAGCATTCTAGTAGTTTATTTAGCACAGGGGTTTCTAATTTGAAAGTGTAGCAAACATCATGGTAACTTCTGCTAACTAACTGGGTGCTTTTATTTTTAAAATTCAGTATAAACCCAGTACCTGTGAATAGATCCCATTAGTGACTTGGGACCTGTGCCTGTTAGGGATTTTCTGTGACATGTATTCCTGCCTTTTCATGTACTGATGATTTGTGTCCTCTTCAGGTATCATCCCACAGCTCTTTTCGCGTCTCAACCATCCTGAGGCATACATCCGACAAAGCATATGCAGCCTGCTGTGCCGTGTGGCCCAGGACTCCCCACATCTCATCCTCTACCCTGCCATTGTAGGCTCACTTTCCCTGGGAGGGGAGGCTCAGAATGCAGGTAGGTTGTCTCATGATGCCCACGTCCATTCAGTGTTTGTCATATGTGCAACATTTGAAAGTAAAAGTTAGATAAGCATTAGGTCAGAAAAATGGGGGACTGTAATTCCTCAACAATTAATGCAAACATTTTGTCTAAACTTCACATGGATCTAGATACTTTGATTTCAAATCTATTCAGGTAGGGTACAGCCTGAATAAATTGTGTCACTGTCTCTACCTTTGTGGACCTAACTGTTTTTCCTATAAAGGACCTTCTTGAGGCTTTCTTGTCATTTGTAATTGTTGCCGTGTCCAACTTAGTAAGATTGTCTTTACAGCTTTTACAGAACAGTGAGCAGAGTGTGCATTCAGACGTGTTGGTATTACATTCCAATACCTTTAGATTCATTGGAAGTCTAGAAGGTCTAAAAGGGTCTCTAGATACAAAGTCTTGTTACATCAAAATGAAAAACCAGTTTAATGGCCTTACTCATTTACACTACTAATTACAGTTTTACTGTTGTCACTGATGAATGCTTTGGTCCTGTTGATTGGTGAATTTTGTGGACAGGGAGCAAATTGCCATCAGCTCTGCCCACCTTCTTGGGTAGCATACAAGGAGAGGACCTGGGTGGGGAGGAGGAGGAGCAGCTTGGGAGTGGTGAACAAGGGGGATCTTCAGAAGAGCTGGCAACCTGTTCCAGTCAAGACCAAGCCATGATGCAGGACTGTTACAGCAAGATTGTGGAGAAACTGTCTTTAGCCAACCCTAGCATGGTGCTTCAGGTAGGAGGCTGAACACAGGTACTTATGCTGTTTGGCTGAAGGAGGTTATAATGCCGCCATGTGTTTAGATTTTGGTAGAGACTCTTCTAGATGCCTTAGCTCATTCAAAAAGTGACAAAGCACAAGTTCAAAGACGTGGTTCTCGTTGATTGTATTGGCCATAGCCAACAGACATTTCCCATGTCCAAAATCCAAACAAAAATGTCTTTGAAGGCTCATAGTACATGTAGTCATCTCTTTTTGTAGTAAAAATAATTTCACAGTGCTTTATAATCTATTGGTAATTGGTATTGTTATTTAAATTAATAAAACATTCATGCTTTTCGCTATTTCGCTATTTTCCAGCTGAGTGTAGATTTGCTAGGAGGCCTATCAGTGACAGAAAAATCGATTTTAGTTTAGAATCACTGGATCAGTCTTTTTGTTGGTGTAATTGTTAAAGCCAAAAATCACGTTTTGTTCAACTTAACATTTTCTATAATTGACTCAATATCTGGAGATGTAACTTCAGTAACAAAACTGCACCAGTTCCTGACTGAGAACCAAACTGCCTTTAAATATGACCTGTAAACTTAATTGTGTGTGTGTGTTTTTTAAAAATTCATTTATTTACGTATTTATTGTTGTTTTATTTTTTTCCTTTTATGTTGATACATGATTTTTGGTCCATATTGCCTAGCTGTAGGTGATATAAGTAAAACTTTCTCTCTAATTGAGAGGTGTGAGTGTCTAACATGTTTAACTATTACTATGTGCTGACCAGGTCCAGCAACTGGTGGGAGAGCTGCGCAGAGTAACATTACTGTGGGATGAACTGTGGCTGGGTGTATTACAACAGCAACACATGCATGTCCTACGGAAGATCCAACAGCTGGAGGATGAGGTCAAAAGAGTGCAGAACAATAACACACTACGCAGGTGAGACTTGCCTTCACAAACAGCTGCATTTACCTTAGAACCAGAATAAAATAGAAGTGATGAATTCTTCAGTGATTTTTAATTTTTAAAAATCTTTATGGGTTCTAATTTTTTATAGCTCTTTATTTGCATGCGTAGACGAAACCACAAATCATCGCTCAAAGTAGTTCTTGGTTATTATGGGCCAAGCAAAAATAGTGCTGACACACAGTTTGTTTGTTTGGTTGCATTGCACCATCGTTCAAACTAAACTATAATAACTAAACTAACTGTGTTGGAACCCTTTGGTGACCAGGTTAACCCCACTATGGGAAGTGCTTTCTTTCATGACCACTCACAGACCCCCTACTACCACATGGCTGTAGCTCAGGAGATAGAGTGGGTACTCTACCAATTGAAGCTTGGTGGTTTGATCCCCAGGTCCTGCAGTTTGCATTTCAGGGTGTCCTTGTGCAAAAATACTGAACCCCAGTATAACTTATTTCCACATAAATAGTAAATGGACTGGTTCTCATATAGTGCTTTTCTACTCTGCTTTGAGCACTCAAAGCGCATTATACTACAAGCCTTATTCACCCATTCACACAAGCACTTTTTTCTATACGAAAATGCATTCTATCTAACATTCACACACAGATGGATGCATCGGGAGCAACTTGGGGTTCAGTATCTTGCCCAAGGATACTTTGGCATGCAGACTGGAGCAGCCCGGGATCGAACCATCAACCTTCCGATTAGTAGATGACCTGCTCTACCTCC
>VVAS01106235.1:0-12927 GCA_015103295.1 Ptychochromis oligacanthus | reverse complement strand
GAATTCAAACATAGACTTAGACTACGTACAAATTTGATATGAGGTCAGTGAGTACAGTGCAGGTGTCCTGTTTTAGGATCATATATTAATGCTTATAGAAAAAATAATACTGTTATAAAATTGTTTGCTGCCAACAGGGGAAAAAATGAAGGAATAAAGTTGGGTCTAAGAATCTATATTTCTTACTGATGCTCATCAGGGAAACACAAAGACTTCAGACAGTATTAAAAACTTTCAGACCCTCCTACTCTCCCCGTAGAGATCTGAGGGATCTTCCAGGAATGGTAACGCTGTCTTCTGGAGAACTGATTGGTCTGTAGGCGGCGATTTCATACCTGTTGATCTCTAATCTGGAACTTAACCTGCTCCGGAGCAGGTTAGGTCTACCGCATAAGTTACCATGGCAATTTAACCCGGTAAGAAGTGAACCACCTTCGTAGTACAGAAAACCCAGGGTTAACCCCAAAGTTACCTGGATAAGACAAAATCCTGCTTCGTAGTACAGGCCTCAACTGTTTCTGAAATACTCAGACCAGCCCATCTGGCACCAAGAACCATGCCACATTCATAGTCACTGAAATCACCTTTCTTCCCCATTCTAATGTCATTCTAATGTCATCTTGACAATGTCTACATGTCTAAATGTATTGAGTTGTTGCCATGTGGTTGACTAATTAGATATGAACAAGCAGTTGAACAGGTGTATCTAAGTAGGCAGTGAGTGTTTGTTGCTGTTTCTGCGCTGATATTTTCTGTGCAAAACATATCTATCGTTTTTGCACCACAGCTAAACAACTTCAAACATCTCTATCTCCATTTATGAGGAGCAGCCAATCAGAAGAGTTTTTAAAAAAAAATAATAATAATCCTTTTTTAAAGGATTATTTAGAGCTGTGAATCATGCAAAGTTTTCGTAGTAGAGCATAAGAATGAAATATATATAGTTGGAAATGAGCATAATAAGCACCCTTTAAGTGTGCAAGTAGGAGTAAATGTTAGTATGAATATGAAGTACATAATTTCACATTTAGCAGTTTGATAAATATGGGTCCTGTTGTTCGTGTTACCACAGTTAAAATTGTTTACTAAAGGAGCTCAGAGGAACCAAACTAAAGAAGAAAAATATCAAGGATGGTCCTACTGAAGAAAATGACCTTTAACAGAAAGCAGCTGCATCCGTCGGCTGCGCACACTTGTTTAAAATCCAGCACGTCTCACCTCCACCTAAGAATGCTTTCTTCATGCCAGTCAGTGATTTAAAACTGTAATGGCCATGAACCAGCTTTTTGCTGACTGCATGTCTGATGTGAATGGTTTCCAGTTATCATCTGTTCTGTCTCTGATGCCGGCTTGTAATGCAGCAGTGAGGCCAGGAAACGGACACTATGATTGTTTTTACAGTACAGCTCATCCTGTTCTGTATCATTATGAGCTGTGCTGCTGTGAACAAATCACCTCTGGTCCTTCTTTGCTCAGATGGGAGGCTTCCTGTGTGACTTCGGGGTGGTGTAATTGCTGATCTTGTGGCCACAATGTCAGAGATCAAAAGAGGAATTTCAATTCATGATGTTTACAGATAACTGTATAAAGGCCTTGTGTTATTAATGCTTCAGTCTATCTGAAGATACTATGACAGTCAACGAAAAAAACATTTGGAATTTCTGCAGCAGGGTGGACCTTGTTTTGACTTGTCTCCCTAAGTGTTTGAAACCAAAGCAGGGACATACACCACATAGTTATTCTGTCAGCTTGGACCAGTTGAAACATGCAGAGCTTATTGTTGTGTGTCTGAAACTTAACAGTCTGATGAGGCCGTGCCACTGAGTGTGATGGGGTAATCCCAAGTGACCGAAACAGGAGGATGTTGCTAAAGAGTTGCTGAAAGAATTTCCTGAATACTCGTCTACCCTATATAGTCAGGAATGTCAGTATTTCTTGAGTCTCTTGACATCTTTTTAAAGGCAGTTCCTCTTCTTTTGTGTGGTATTTGGCACACAGTGCTGCTGTATTCATACACTCGGGGAACAGATTCCATGTTTAGACTGCAAATACAGAGCAGTAGCCAGTGTTTCCTTTTATAAATCCATAAGATGCTGCCATGGAAGTCAGCATATTGATTCTCTTTGCAAATGCCTTTGTATGTCATGTTGGGTTTTTTTCTTCCCTAAGTGAAATTCAGTCCGCCTCCTAGTCATTTACAGACTCCAAAGTGCACACTGGCTCAGGTTCAGTACCATCATACTGCATCCTGAGCCCATTGTGCCGCCAGATTTCCAGATAACTATCAGGTTTTTGTGCCTTAACTGTTACGCTGTGGTAGACCTTGTACAGTAAAGCTAACTGGCATCTTCCTGTTACTATCAGTAAAGTATGTGTGTGCCTGTGTGAAGATAACAAGAGGCTGAGTGTCTATGTGATTTCTCCTGCTGGCCTCCTAAGTTTAGGTCAAACACAGTTCAGGCAGTGGTGTGGATGTTTGGCACCATGCCCTGGTGCACTGCAAGTAAAGACTACAGCTTTCCTAGAAGAAGCAGCTGAAGCAACAGTGTCTGAAAATGCATTCCAGCAGAATGACGTGAGATTTAGTGCTGCAGTGGGAATACTCAGAGGGCTGTGTTTTGAATACAGATATGCAATGCTGTCAGTTCCAGGTTATTTCAAATGAATATTATTACAGTGTTGACATGGCGGGGGCATACTTGCATTTTGGCTCTATCGCCTAATAAGTTTGTAGATTAAGACCCTCCAAAACCCATTAGATTTTTTTCCCAGCATTTGTTGAGTATTCAAAAGCTTTATTTAAAGTTAGCAGTTGTAGCTTTGGGAGAGAAACCCCCTAACCCTTTCAATCCAAAACCTGTTTCCCCTCTTTATGAATAGTATTTTTTTTTCCTCTGTGACCAAACACTGAGACCATTTACCTTGCAAACCTTAAAGGAACCACACCCTGAGACTTTCTGTTAATCCATTCAGTCCTCTGGGAGCAGAGTTTTCTTTCCCCTGAGTTCCCCCTGCTGGAGCCTCAGTGCTGTTTTTTTGTTTTGTTTTGTTTTAAAGCTGTGATTTACAACAGAAGGTCTGTTTATTATTCTGTGACATTTATAAGATCAGTGTTGTGTCAGTGACAAATGTTTTAAGATCAGAATTTTAAGTTCTTAAACTAAAAACAAACCAGAACAACAAATTCCTGACACACGACCCATAATGCTTTCCTTTCTTTCTGCACACATGTTTGCTTTGTAGCTTCTGTTGCCTTTCAGTGTTCGCACTCTCATGACTAAATGCTGATTTTGCACTGCCCTCTGTTGGTGTGAAAATATTACTTCATTCTCGTGCACTATTTTCTCATTTCCTCAGGTGTTTTGAGGCCCTGGCTGTCTATTTCAAGGCAGGTAAAAGGGAGGAGCCTTACGTCACCATCTCTAGAAAGATCAGCCTGAAGAAGGGGCAGGGGACATCCATGGAGTGGGAAATTGGCCAGACAGAGCGCACCCTGGCTGCGCACAGGAACGCCTTCAAACGCACCGCAGTCATTCAGGCTTTTCTGGGCTCTACGCCTCAGCTGACGCTGCAGTTGTATGCCACCATCCAGGAGAAGTACATCCTTCCTACAAGAAGTAAGAATCACAGAGGGGGCGAGGTTCAAGTTATTGTTCCAGTATGTGGGTATCCTTAAAAAAAACAACAACAAAAAAAACAACCCACAGCTCAACAAATGACAAACTGATGAATCTCATTCAGGTTGGAACCACTTTAAAAAGGTGACTCATGATGAATTAATACTGTATCAACCGAAAGTGCCACTTTTGTAAATGCAGTGAGCTAAGACTGCAGAAGATTTCAGATAGCTTTTAATAGATTATATAACAGAAGTATACAGTATCACTTGAATGTCAAATTATTAAACACTGTATCACCTCTAAATAATTGGAGTATTTCTAAGTTGTTGAGTACGACATTTCCTTTTGTGAACAATAAAAGAACACTTTATTGAAAATACCAATCCCAACATAGAAATTCAGCACAACAAAGTGCACACTTGATCACACAAGTTAGAAAAATGTCACTTAATAATCTAAACGAATCACTTGTGATTTCAGGTTAATCACATTCATTGTACATCCATCCATCCATTTTTCTGTCGCTTTTCCGGGTCCGGGTTGCAGGGGCAGCAGTCTAAGCAGCCATCTCGAGGCCTCCCTCTCCCCAGCCACCTTCTCCAGCTCTTACAGGAAGACACTGAGGCATTCCCAAGCCAGCCAAGAGTTGTAATCCAGGTTGTCCTGGGTCTACCCTGGGGCCTCCTCCTGGTAAGACATGCCTGAAAATACCTCACCAAGGAGGTGGCCAGGAGGCGTCCCAGTCAGATACTCGAACCACCTCAACTGGCTCATTTCAATGTGGAGGAGTAGCGGCTCTACTCTGAGCCCATCCTGAATGACTGAGCTCCTCACCCTATCTCTAAGGGAGAACCCAGACACTCTGAGAAGGAAGTTCATTTCTGCCGCTTGTATCCGTCATCTCATTACTTCAGACGCTAGCCATAGTTGAGACCAGGACTGTTGATCGACCGGTAAATAAACAGCTTTGCTCTCACGCTCAGCTCTCTCTTCACGACAACAGACCGGTGCAGCATCCGCATCACTGCAGACGCCGCGCCAATCCGTCTGTCAGTCTCCTGTTCCAACCACCCCCTCACTAGTGAACAAGATTCCAAGATGCTTAAAGTCTTCCCCTCAGTGAATTGCCACATCCACCCCTCCACCACCAAAAGGTGGCGGTCCGATCCTAAGATGACAAAACTGCCTATAGGTTCAGTTCCATGTACACTGATATAAAATGACCCGTGAACACCAGAACTTTTTTTCCACATGGAAAACAAATGCCTGTGATGTTGAAAAATTTAACTGTGACACATCACAAAGAAGGAGAGGCATGCAGGAAGATTGCTGGCCAACTAAAAATTTATGGAAACATTAATCAAGTGGTATAGAACGAGCCATGGTACCAGTAATTTGATCCACATTGGCCGTCCTTCCACAAAAACTCCAAGGATCGTTCAAGTAGTGCAATCTATCTCTGAAAATAAAGAGGGCTAGTGCTTCAGACCTGGCACAGTGGGTATCAGTATAAATCTGAGTTTCTGTGACAACTCAGACAGGGTGAACAAAACTGCATAACATCCACCATGTATGGACAGTGTCCATGGAAAAGAAAGCCCTTGCTTGCATTTTGACACAAAGCTGCAAGATAAAACTTTGCTAAGTAACATGAAATTATGTCTGCAGAATATTGGGAAGACATTACTATGTCAGATGAGACAAAGATAAATTTGTTAGGCTCAGATTCAGTTCAGCATGTTTGTTGTGAACCCATAGTCACGCACAGAGGAGGGAGTTTGGTAAGAAGCTGCGTAAGTACATAAGATTCTAGGGAAATGATATTCATGGATGGCACCATAAATACCTGTTAAAAAAATGCCGGCTGATAAAATTACTGCCGGCCTCAAAAGTTTGGCAGGAGAATAATCAGGCATGACACTGATCCAAAGCACACCAAAACAATTAAAAGAGCAGCTAAAAGTCAGAAATCTGATCTGAATAGTATGTTGCCAGACTTGAAAAACATTTTGGGCTTTTCTAAATAAAAGAAATTTCCTGTAAAAACAACGGGAGAAAAACTTGTCCCTGAAGAATGGTAGAAATCTGTGCTTAAGTGTTTCACCTCCATGCCAGGGAGGACACAGTTTGTTTTAAAAAATAGAGGTGGAGATAATAAGTATTAAAAAAATTAAAGATTTAAATCTCAGTATTCAAAGGCATACTGGCTTTTGATACATTGAGTTTTTACTGTGGGGCCTGTATATTTAATATAGTAAATCTAACCTGTTAGTTTTTTAATTTTACACAAGTGGAAATATCCTACTGTTCAAATCAGAAGTGACGCTCTAACTGTATCTGGAAGATCTCAGTCCCAGTTGATTTGGCGACATCTGTGGTTACTGGTGGTAACAGCAAATCTGTTGGGGGGTTTTTTTTTATCATTCTGTGAATATCAGTGATCTGAATTTGTGCTGCATACTGCTTGAGTTTGGAAACAGTAAAGGAAAAGTTGCTTATTGCACTGAGAAGCTGGGGGCATGTTGCCTGCAGTTCACTGTGGTTGCTTCTTCTGGTTCCTTTACTTCCTGCAGTGTATATATTATACAGTCATGGCCAAAAGTTTTGGCAGTGGCACAAATTTTGTGTTTCATACACTTTGTCACTTCAATTTTTATTTAGATTTTTTTTTATTATTATTTATTTATTTATTTTTTTACATTCTTCTATGATCTGGTGAAGAACAATCATGAGCATTTCATAAGTTTCAAAGACTTATAGGCAAATTATTCCGATTTATGCAAAGAGTCAGTATTTAAAGTGTTGACCCTTCTTCTTCACAACTTCTGGAATTCTCTGTGGCATGCTGGATATCAGCTTCTGGACCAAATCCTGATTGATTCAAATTCCTGTCTTATAAGTGCTCGAAGCTGAGCACAGTTTGTGTTCTGGGCTTCTGCCTTTCCACCTGCTTTTTAAAGAGTGACCATAGATTCTCGATAAGATTAAGACTTGGGGAGTTTTACTGGCCATGGATCCAAAATGTTAATTTCTTTAGTTATCACTGTCATGTTGGAAAACACACAGATTGTCACCAAATTGCTTCTGGATTGTTGGAACAAGCTGGTCTTAGAGGACGTTTTTAGTGTGGTCAGTCCTTAAAAACCACTTGGACAAACAGAAGCCCATAAACTGCAGTCAAAATGTAAGACACGAAATGTATGAAACTCAAAATGTGCCACTGCCAAAACTTCTGGCCATGACTGTGTTAAGGCGTCATCTGTCAAAAACTGGTGAAAAAAACCAACTGTGTTTGTTTTGAAGCATTTTTGTTGAAGGACGGTTGACAAACTCACGCATTTCCTGTGACTACTTCATAATAAAAGTCAGCTTGTGTTTTGCAGTTTAAATGATTTTATTTTGAAGCTGTAGTAGTAGGAGGTATAATGCTTGCATTAGCAGTAAATTAGCCAAAGGCAGCTGATGCGTTAAGTTCTTGAGTGGGTTCAGTCGTTACACAAAGTGATGTACATTAATTTGACAGGCATTTATTAATGGAAGTCTTCAAGATTAAGTGATACTACACAGTTTGCACTCACTTCTGTTCCATACTGAAACAAAAGGAGAAGAACTGTGTCGTAGCAAACTGAAACACCAGGAATGTGAACTGGTAAAGCAACAAAATTGTCAGTCTTGCCCTTAAAACAACACTAAGAGTCTACAGTCATGCATCCATGCTCTTTAAAGCTTTGTTTACAGCAGTATCTTCAACCTGAGTGTGTCAGTAAGACAGTGCTAACACGCTAATATCAAGCAGGTGTAATGTTTACCTCGTTCACAATCCCTGTGTAGTTTGTTAGCATGCCATTCTTTTCCAGTAAGGAGTAAACGCAGCACAGCTTTTTTGGACCAATTCAAATTTTGACCTGATGGTGGCACTACAGGAAAAATATTCATTCAGAGTAATTCATGACAATCCCTCTGAAAGTAGCTGAGATATTTCAGTGTAGAACAAAATGATAAACAGACCAACAGACGACCTTCACCTCCCCTTCTGCATTGCTGTTGGTGTGGTCAAAGAAGTATTTGTAGCATATTAGTGATGAAAACAGCTGTTCTTGAACACTTGATACTTCTAAAAACTTTTACATTTTATTTTTCTTTCCCAAGAATATCATTTTAATGTTTTCTCAGACTTGGAATATTTATTGGCATCCATTCATGAAGATGCCTCTCATTTAAATTTGATTTGAATTTAATGTAATTTTTTTACCTCAGCAAATGATCAGCTTAATAGTTGTTGTGAAAAGCTGAATCAGAGAAAATGTAAGCTACATCATGAACTTCAGAATATCTAAGTACTTCTTAGTTATATCTTGGACTCTACACAGCCTGATAACCCATCCCAGCATGATTTATCTGGAAAAAGTTGGTTCTTCCAGGGTTAGTGTCCCATAAGTATTCTGAGCAGTTTAAGTCAGGTGAGTGGAGGGAAACTGTGATTTTAACTAGTTCTTCAAAGCTTTGGGCTCATTATCCTGCTTCAGTATGACTTCTTCCCCACAAGGATGCATTCCAGAGAGTGTAGCAGGTCTCTGACAAATGGACTTCTCCTCTGTCAGGGTGGAGTCAATATCACTAAATCCAGTGAAGGCAAATTCCACCCAGACTTAAATATTCCCCCACCATGTTTCACTGTGGGTTTGATGCATTCTTCTCTCTCCTGTTCTTCTCTCCACTTTCAACCGTCTGTTACTGTAGCAAATCTCACACTTGGATACATCATTTACAATGAAATGCTGTTTCTTTCCTCAGCTGTCCCCCAGTATTTGGTTTCCCCTCTTGAGATTTTGTTTAGAGATGCTCCTTGTCCTCTGAGACCAGTACCCGAGAGCCTTTCTCGACAGAACTTTACTGATTGAAGTTCTTCGTTTAGCAAGTTCTGTGTCTTTCATGAAGTGGCTTTTGTGCTTTTCTCAGTGCACTGAGCTCGATGTCTTCTGCTTCTGCTTTGGATCCAACATATTCAGATGTTGAGAAAGCCCTTTTTTTTACTTGGGATAACTGTTTGATCTCTGTAATTAGCTCTGATGCCATGCAGGTCTGGATATTTCCAGGTTGACATGGCAGATTTTTGATGTGTTCTTAGACCCTGCTAAATGTCTGTTAAATTCTGATAATTTTAGGTTGATAAAACAAGTTCTCAAGATCATTAATAACACAACATTTTTGAAGAATTTAGTGTTGGTATTTGTAAAGTCTAACGGGTGACTTGTGTCTGTGTTTACAGTGGCTCTGATGGTCATCACCCTTATCTCCATCACCTATGGGGCTCTCGTGTGCAGCGTTCTGGCCATCCAGATCAGATACGACGACTACAAGGTGCAGTTGCGCCCCAAAGCTTACCTGTGCATGATTGTGTGGAGAGGCTTGGAGATTGCCACCCGGGTCACCGCACTGGTCCTCTTCAGCACAGCGCTCACTCACTGGATCATCCTTGTTGGCATGCTTAACCTGCTTTTCTTCTTCTTCCTCCCCTGGGTTGAGTTCTGGGCCAGAAAAGGCTCTCTAACTGAGAATGTGGAGAAAAACTTTTCAAAGTTGGACACCATGGTGGTGCTGTGCATGTTCACGTTGCTGTACGCCTGCATCAACATCTTCTGCTGGTCGGCGGTGCAGCTCGACCTCACCCATCGAGAGCTCATCGAGAGGAAGCAGCGCTGGGGCCGCCTGGCTATGTACTACTGTGGACGCTTTGTTGAGAACTTCCTCCTCATCACGCTCTGGTACTTCTTCAAGTCAGACTTTTATGAGTATGTCTGCGCCCCGCTGTTGGCGGTCCAGCTGCTGATCTGCTACAGCCTGGCTGTGCTCTTCATGCTGCTCTTCTACCAATTCTGCCACCCTTGCAGACGCCTCTTCAAGTACAACGTCCACGACTGCCTGCACTGCGTCTGCTGCCGTAAAAGGAGGGGTCGGGAGCCGGGGAGGCAAGGGAAGCCAGCACACTCGTATTCCACAGCAGCCACCATGGTGCTGGGGTCGGAGGAGCCAGTGGAGCTGCTGGACGCTCAGAGCTCACAACCTCCTGATCTCACCAGTCAGCTGGGAGAGCGTGAGACGGCCATTGTTGAAGACATGATGGAGGCAGCCTGATAGATTTAATGTAGGGATACACCACTGAATGAGGCCTTGAGTAGTTAAACACAGAACATTTGTGTGTTTTTTGAGTAAGTGAGGTGGCATGTTAGAAAACAAAATTTGCCTTTTTTCTCTTAAATTCACAGAACTTCTTGTTCTGCGAGGTATTTAGGGTGACTTCTGATGTCCTTATCAATGATGATCACACACACTAAGGGCACCACCAGCCCCCGGTATACCAAAGAATGTAACATGCCCAGATATGCAGCAGCACACAAAGGCTGCTGTTGAGAGGGCAGCCTCAGCCAGGTGTGAGAGGAAACGTGCCAAGTGGGTCTGGAGGGGCCCAAACACTGACCAGGACAGCCCACAGTTTACTTACTCTCAGGGTTTTCATATCATGAAGGCCCTTTTGCACATGTCTGCATCTGCATTTAACAGACTTTTTAACAAGAAAACAAAACAAAATAAAACAGGAGGACAAGAAAAGGTCAGAAGATTAAGTTATCTTCCTCATACCAACTGCTGTGATGAATGTCGTGTGTTGTTCATTGTCCAGTCTGGCTGACTTTTGTTTAAAAAAAAAAGAGTCTTGTGTTGCGAAACAAAAAATTATAAATGTCAAAAACTGGTGAGAATATTTTTTTTTGTTGCAAAATCACGTGTTTTCTGTGACACCGGGGTTACTGAGAATTAGCCTTAAATTTGATATTGCATTAACAAGACGCTGACACTGAATGAGCTTCTACTTTATTGAAGTGCTTTGAAATAGTGCTTATTTTTATGTTTTGTCCTGTTGATACAGTGCCTTCACTACTACTACTGTATTACTTGAACTATAAATAAAATAATGTCTGAATATTCTTTTTTTTTTTTTTTTTTTTTTTTTTTTTGAAATAAAATATGACGGCACACCTTGCAACATGCTCAATAAAACTTCAGTTGCCATAAAGCTACTTGCATAACTGAACAGGCTAAAAACTACTTTATTGTGCAGCATATACTTCCTCATTCCTGCCATCCGTGATGTTTATCCAGCCTCAGTTTCCAGGTGGTAGGAATGTGGTCGTTCAACTCCAAGAAGGAAGACTCCTGTAAAATTCCTGAACAGCGTAATTTCACTCGCTTCAGCTTTTGTTTCCTTGTCGCATCATCATTATACACCTGTAAATAAGGGCGGAGTCCAAACTGCAGGTATGAAATAAAAAGTGCAGGCGGGCTGAGGATGCAGTGAAGCTGCTGCGAGTCGAGATAAAGTCCCTGAAACATGGCGAACAGCATTATCAACCAGGGATTTTCAGCCTTCATACTGGTGAGTTTTTCACGTTCACGCATTAGCAGTTTCACGCACAGCGCACAGCTTTCGTGCGCAAATGCACCGTATTTCAAATACACTTTTCTATATCTGCGACCGTGTTGTGATGGAACCGTGACCCTGTCTGTGTTTGCAGATTGTCTGGATGGCCATCAACATCTTCCTTTTTGTTTGGTTTTATTTCTTCTACGACTTGGGGGAGCAGTTTTTCTACACGCGTCATCTTTTAGGGGTGAGTAAAAGACACATTTATGACCTCCACAGCCAGCGGATGTTAGTTAGGATGCTCGGTTCATTATCATTTGATACACGGATGGAGGAACCACTACAACACTGTGAAAATACTGCCACTGTTTTCCTGCATTAAGTGATTTTAAATTAAGATTAAAGGGGCAGGAAAGAGCTGAAAATAGCAGTGGCTCTAAACTCTGTGCGTCTTCTAACATCATGCTCTGTATCCGAACTATGTTTACCATTTCTTGAAACGAGATTCATATGAACATGTCTTTAATTTTGATTTTAGTCTGCCTTGCCTTGGGCGAGAGCTCCTGCAGCTGTCCTCAACTTCAACTGCATGCTGATCCTCCTCCCGGTGTGCAGGAACCTGCTGTCTCTGCTCCGAGGCTCCTTTGTGGTAGGTTCCTCACGTTTACGTGCCGCAGCGAGGCGAGCAGCGCTGAAATCACTGGCATTATCTTTTAAAGGTCGACTGTTTTCATGCTGCACGACTATTTTGGTTAGTTAGCTCTATGTCCAGGAAATGAAAGTTGTTGTATGATCACAGGAGGGCTGCAAAAATCAGAACTTTGATTCTGATTAGTCAAATCAAAGTTTCAGTTATTGTGTGGAAGAAATAAAAATGGAAATGGAATTCAGATTCAATTAATTCTACTGACTTAGTTCACACCAAGCTTTTTTCAACTGTTATTTGGTATTTATATTGTATAAATGTATATTCCTTCTACTGTATAGTTACTTTTTAAAAAATATTTTGTCATTTTATTTTAAAAATTAGTAAATTAATTTTAATGTTGTCAGTTATTTTGTTAAATCTTGTTTGTCTTTGCTCTACTCGTTTGCTTTAAATAATATTTTTGTGGAGAATTTTGTGCACCTCTGCATGAAAATACTATGTAAATGAAGTTATTATTTTAAATATTCACCAAAGATTTTATACAATGATAACCCTTTACTGATAGTGTGCACATCTGACGGCAAAAAAACAAAAACTGGGCAGGTGGCCACCCCCAGCCTCGGACCGCATAAACAGATACAGCAATGTGACTTACAGCTGGAGGGTCCCGGGTTCAAATCCCAGTCCGCTTAAGGCTCTTTTGTGTTGTGTTTGCATGTGCAGGTTTCTTGCTGGAGCCTGGTTTCTCACACTATCAAAAATATGCAAGGATAAACTAGCTGCATGCTTAGAACTGAAGTTTCTCTAGCTGCACACTGTGATGAATGCAGAGAAAGAATAACTTAACAGGTTGGGTAGCTTTCTGTTTTGGAAGGATGTCTTTGCCATGTCTGACTATCCACTTCCTTTCTTTATCTTTTCAGCGTTGCAGCAGGACAATGAGGAAACAATTGGACAAAAATCTGACTTTCCACAAACTTGTGGCGTACATGATCGCTCTGATGACAGGTAAGGAATGGGAATTTTATTTATACAGTAAACTCAATTTGAAGTGAAGGTATCCATGTGTTCCTCCTTAAGTCTCAATTTTCTTTTCAATTCATTTCATTTAATGAAATCTGACAATATTCTTTGTTTAAAGGCAAGTTTGAGTAAAAGCAACACATATGCCCTAAGACAACATTGTTTTTTATGTGTTATAAACAGTTTTGTGCCCTTTTTTTCAGTGCTGTAGTTAT
>VVAS01106118.1:21143-31611 GCA_015103295.1 Ptychochromis oligacanthus | reverse complement strand
AAATAAAAAAAAAATAGGCACCTATTTCAGAGCCTCCCCGATGGGGAAAAAAAAAAAAAAAACTATGTAAGGCCAAGCTGATAGGAAACCTCAAAAAATTTTACGCCGCATCACATGAAGTACCATGTGAATATGGGTGATCTGGCGACTGAGCCCGATGGCCAGGTTAGCATCAGATTAAGCTAAGAGGCGCCCTGTAAAATAGATCTTCCTGGATCTGCTGACAGCGGCACAAAATGAACTGTTTAGACATGCAGGCCCTTATGTGATTTATTTAAAGAATAAGTGGGTTCACTGAGTCCTTTTGGATCACGATTGCACAAACAAAACTGCTGCACTGGACTCACTGGCAAAGAACAGTTTGGAATAAGAAGAGGCAGGAAGTCATTTTGGGACGCAAATAGCGATCTCTTTGTAGACTGTTGCAAACTGGAGAGTGTGAGAGGTTTAATCTCAGTGGTGATGGCGCATACTGGACTTCCTGTGACTGTTGCCTCACTGGACTACTGACTCTGACTGTCTTTCCCTCTCCAGACTTCAGTGTGCATTTACCGCTGTTCTGTGTGCTGGCTAGATCACAGCAGGATAACAATGAGCATGCAAAACACAATTTGTTATATGCAAATGCAAATTTCATAATTGATTCCAAAATTTTTACACTTGCCTGAACAATGTTGTAATTTGGTGACTAAGCCTGATGGCGAGCTTAACATCAGATAAAGCTAATGATCGCCCTGTCAGATCTTTCTGGATCTGCTGACAGTGGCACGAAATGAACTGTTTAGACATACAGGCCCTTTTGTGATTTCTTTAAAGAATAAATGAGTGTATTGAGTCTTTTTGCGTCATGATTGCACAAACAAAACTGTTGCATTGGAATCACTGACAAAGAACAGTTTGGAATAAAAAAGACAGGGAGTCATTTTCGAACGGGGCACAAATGGGGATCTCTTTGTCGACTGTTGCAAACTGAAGAAAGTAAGAGGTTTAATTTCAGTGGTGACGGAGCTTACTGGACTTCTTGTGACTGTTGCCTCACTTGCCTACAAAGTCTACTTCCCTCTGCAGACTTCGGCGTGCATCTTCCAGTGTTTTGCGTGCCAGTGGGTAAGATCGGAGCAGGATAACAATAAGCATGCAAAGCACAATTTCTTATATGCAAATGCTAATTTCATAGTGATTCCAAAATTTGTGCACTTGCCTGAACAATGTTGTGGTATTTCTGTTTTATTAGCCAGCCTGGTGTCTCAAGCCAACTGGTGTCTGAAGCATAAGGCTTAACTGTCGTGAGACAGTGGTGTACAAAAATAGCTTGCAGGCCTTGCTGACAGACGCTGTCCACATGTTAACTAAAAGAAAAAAGGCTGTTTTTGCACGACGTGCCTGAAGGGGGAGCTCTTAGCATACAAACGCATGTAAAAATGGCAATGGAGGTGTGAGGAAGCAAACTCAAAGGAAGAAATGGTATATTAAATGTGCACCCTTTCTTTAGTTCCTTTCATCTGTGACCCCCCGATCACTCACAATACGTCATCTGGTAATATTAAACACTGCCTCACCCTGGTCACAGCAGCTCTTGGAGAGAGTCTCATAATATCACTTTTGTTTCTGTTGCCTGCAGCGGCCTAAAGAGATATAAAAGCTCATCATTGTGCATTGTGATGACTGTCAAGAGACGCCACTACGCAGAACAGACCACTCAGGCCTGCAGAATAATGCCTTGTCTCACAGTCGTCTCACAGTTCATCACAGTGACGTAGCCTCACAACACTGTAACTGTCCATTTAGTGTTGTAAGGAGCCAAAACCGACTGCCATTCCTCAGGCAAGTCTCTCATGTGACAGCCGCCTCTGGGTGTCTATTATCTGTTGGGGGTGACGACAGTGCTCTCCCTCCTTCCCTTCCCAAGGCACCGGTGACATAATGGGAATCCCCATTATGCCAGGACTGGATGATCCACAAGCTGACATCAGACTGCAGGGAGGATGAGTGAGATTCCCCTGGGTTTGTCATGGTCCTCTGTAAGCGACATCATATTAAGAATACTTTTTATCTGCTTTATCCAACACTTTGGCACAATAGTTTGGTAGTCATGTGTTTCAGTTTTTCTATTGCTCATGACTGATAATGATGAGTCAGAAGGAGGGAAACTGTAGGGGTTCATAATGACTTTTGTGTATTAACATTTGGGCATGTGGACTGGAGGGTCAAACTACCAGTTTATGGATTAGTTATAACTCACTCCTCTTGGTCTCTTGAGTCACCCTAATTGCCAATTTGACCCCATTCAATCTCAAACTGATAGTAGACTGACTTCATCTTATCGCCATTTTATCGCCATCTTGATACAACAAAGTCGCCTTGAAGACAGCAACTGACTGACTGTGAATAGTCACAGACCTGGTCCCTGTCTTTGAAGGCAACGAGATGGCAAGTTTATTGCACAGAGTCGCAGTAATTTTGGTTGTGCCACAGTGTCCAACCACTATTTTCCCTAGTGTGACTGTAGCATTAAAAAAGGAATTACCATGACACCTAACTAAGCTGATTAAAATGGGATAAAAGAAAAGCAGACTAATCAACTAGTTTCAAAAAGGAAACACTTAGACAATTTACCAGACAGATTAACCATTGTCTGTGCAAATATTGCTTGTGTGCAGTCAATTACATTTTTCAACAATCAAGTAGTATTATAAATAATGCTATGTGGAATTTTGCACTATGCATAACATTGGACACATACACACACAATGTCAGATTAGTTTGCTGATTGTGGCTAAAGTTGGCAGTGCAATCACCAAAGCCTTATTTCCTTGCTGATTAGGCCTCAGTCACACAGGCCTAGATACTGTTCAGCGACCCCCCTGGCAACCTTCAAGGGAAAAATGTGTATTCACCAACCAGTTGGTGTCTGTTTGCTGGAGGTTAATGGTTGTCGCAGGTGAAATCAGTCTCAAAGAGGGTGCTGCAACAAAAACTTCCTTGTGATTGCTTTGATCGCTAGTAGATTGCTGCACTCGCCCATAGTTTGCTGAAAGATACTGACTTGTCTGCAAATACTCGCCATTTTCTCTGAGCTTTAGTGAAACTTGAAAAATTGCGATGCAAACCAGAATTGGAGAACATTTGCCTTCAAAGTACAAGCTGTGCCTTGCCACTGCAACCGCCACATTTCAAAAGGTGCCAATTTTACTTTGAAGGGAAACATTCTGCGTTTCCGGTTTGCCTCACACTTTTCACAGTTTGCAAGTGTTTGCAGACCAGTCAGCATCTTCCATGTACACTGCTGCCAAACACTACTAGCAACCAAAGCAATTGCAGGGAGGTTTTTGGTGCAGCACTGTATACCAATTTCACGCAAGCGACTGCGATCAACCTCCAGCAACCACACGCAACTGGTTGGGAAATACACATTTTTCTTTCGTGACCAGTTTCTGCCTGATGGTCGCTGACAGGTCTCTAGGCCTGTGCGACTGAGACCTTAACTTCCACATACCTGTGTAAAGTGTGGTTGTGCATCCGGACCAGTGGCTTACTCTGACACAGCCTAAGTACAACCATTCATTTTCTGGATTAAACTACTGATGGTTTGTGAGGCTGTAATCCTTCTTATAAACCCCTTGCTTTTTTAAAATGATATTGAACTTATTTGATATCATTGTTCCCTTGAAACCAGCAGGCCTAAGATAGTTTGCAGTTGGTTAGCTTACCAAAGAAGAAACTAAATGCCCTTTCGTCCAAGCGTGAATCCACTGAATGCATTCTATTTAGTGGTTTGATTTTGGTTTGAATTTTTGGCATTATGGAGGCTTACATAACTGAGCCTCCAAGCTGCCTTTGGTGATCTTAAATTACATATAGGGGGAGTAATCAGACACCTAAAAAATAGTCACAAAAAAAAAAATTCAGAAAGTAAAAGTAAGTAAATTAGAAAAAGTAAAAAATCAGAAAATTGATTACCAGGACCCTGCACAGAGTACTTAAAGGAGAAAGAAAAGAAGAGAAATAGACAGACTTGATGCTAAGAAAAAGGCTTTGGAGGTAAAAGTGGAAAGATCAGTTTAAAGATTATAGTTTGCACTATTTTATTTTTTGAAGGAGGATTTAGAGGACATTTCAGTATTGAACACTAACACCACAGGCCGCTGACTTCTGATTCTTCCGATTACTGAAACCCCAAAGTTCAGTTGCTGTGTCCATGAAGAAAGCCCACACAAAACAAACAAAATCTGTACATGCTGTTCTTAAGCTGGTGAACCACATCTTATTTTGAAGGGCATGTGAAACATCATGTCATGTAAGTCCATCTGTCACCACGCCAAGAAACACACTTCTATATACATGAGACATGGTCCTCAGACATAAACACACCTCAGTCAGTTACACACACATCGAAGCGGAAGAGAGCAGTGTGAGGAGTGGGCTGTCTTGGCACCGGGAGCAGCAGCTGTGAAAACAGGCTGTAAGTGATGTCAGAGGAGCAAAGGACTCTGGGTAGCAAGGCCACTTTGAAATGTTTTGGGTTTTATGGCAGCCCTGAGAGAGGGCGGCGTATTTGATGTCAAATTTAGTATATGTGCATGTATATCATTGTGTTTGAATGTGTATTAGTGTGTGTATGTGTAATTTTTGTGCGCATACACACAAAATTCTAACATCTCTCCAGAGAAAAAGAGACGGAGAAACACGAGAAGTTGAGGAAAACTATTTCCAGGTAAATTCCCCGAATTGCGATCAACAGTGCGGCCTCCAGGCTGCTCTGAAGTGCTGCAGGTGCAGAGTTACAACCCTCCCCTTTCTTCCCTTCCTGTCTCACTCCCTCCAGCCCTCCATTCCTTCCATCCTCATGTGGGGAAAACACAGCTGAGGGCAGCAGGGGCACAGTGCCAGATGTGCCAAGTCATACCAGGAGACAGGCTCAGGATCAAAGAACATGGGGTCCAGCAAGGGAAGTGCATGTACATTTGAGTGTGTGAGTGCAGTGTAAGAGCAGGTGGGAGGCTGAAAGAAAGAAACATAAGAGCCAGTGGCACATATGTTCTCATTCTCACACCTTTTTCTTTAAAAAGGACAGTTTTTAATACTTCTCAAATTGCAATTAAAGGGGTCTACTACAGTTTCAAGAATAAACATTCCCACTCTGGCTCGCTGCATGCTCATCTTATTTTCCATTCCATTAGTTGATGTTAATGAATATCGGATTATTCCAGACTGAGGTTTTAGCCTGACTCCGACTGCTGACTGAGCAAAGTTCATAGACTGGGCATTGCTCTAGTTGGCTGATAAACTGGTGTGAAATCGGTCCGCATGCTGTCTAGTCCTACAAAGTCAGAACTCTGTGCAGGAGTTTTACAGCAGGGGCAAAACACAAACAACCCGGAGCACCCATATTGAAGAAAAGATTATTTATGCTCCAACCTCAGTTAAAGGTGCCCTGTGTAGTATTTTCTTTTTGCAAACAACCAAAAGTTACGTGTACATTTATTTTTTCCTTCTTAAAATACATTGCTTATGTCTTCAAGTGCTAACAAATGTTTTGAATTAACATTCTGACTACAAAGTTGATTTTAAAATAATGTTGAACTTAAAATTGGGTAAAAAAGGAAGTCATCTTTGAAATCTGTTTGGAAAAGGGCAGGTGCTTTCAAAAAGTACACTGCAGATGATTAGATAAACCAGCTATCCTTCTCATACCTAAAACATTGCCATAGTTTTAACTATAATGGTTCCTCACATGACATCGTGTGCACATTGCTCGAGAGTTGTCCTCCATTTTGGATGTGATACAACCATCGGTCACGAGGGAAAAATGTGTATGTTTGTGTGTATTTACTTTGAAGGCAAATGGTCTCTGTTTCTAGTTTGTGTCACTTTTCAGATCCACTACCGCTCAAAGAGTAGTTGGTGAGTGTTTGTAGATGTTGGCATGTTCCATGCAAACTACAGGTGACCCTGGCAGTCTCCTATTGACCAAAGTAATGCCAAGGAGGTTTTTTCCAACTGGTCGGGGAATACACATTTATCCCTAGCAACCAGTGGTTGCCTTATTCAGTTGACCCTACATTGTCACCATTATTGCCGCATGTCCAAAATGGCAGACAAGTTAACTTCACATGGTTAGCTTTCACGTGACTACAAAACCTCAATACTCGCTTGCCTTAAGGACAGTGATCTATCTGAACTGAGTGTGTCTCGGACCCCAAATGTTGTCAGAATTCACAAGGCAGAGAGTTGAAAGAGAAGACACAACACATGTAGTATATGCTGTTAAAATACAAATGTAGCTGGAGCCAGCAGGTACATGGCATAAAGACTGGAAATGGAGAGAAACAGCTAGCCAGGCTTTGTGATAACACCATCCTGCATCATATTTGCTGTATGAAATCTAACACTTGTTCTTTACTAGTTTTGGGTTGCTGGTTTCAAAAATAATCTCCATTTTGCTCTATCATGTCACTTTTTTTTTTCCACAAGTGGCAATTGTGAACATGATCCAGATGTTTTTTTGTTATATCTGTGGATGCTTCACTACATCCAAACAGCAACAAAACATAACAGATTTTATGAAAAGGGCATACTCGTTTGCCGGGCGTGTGTGTTGAAAACCTCCGAGCATGGACTAAGGGAAAGAGAAAGAGCTTGAGTTTTGGTATTCCAGTGGTATGGAGGGAGCCACAGAATCACTTTGATGACCGCTGCTTCTGTTCAGTCAATATTTCTGGATACAGCTCCAAAACTAAATCATCTCTGTTACCATAACCTGCCATCAGCAATGAGACCTGTACCACATTCAGATGAAATACTACCTCCCATTTTTACTGGCTTAGTTGATGATGTTTTGTCTCCAGATGCAAAACATTCTAGTGATGAGGACTTTGTTCTCTTGTAGTTCTTCTAGTAGCTCATCTGTCCCCCAGTTATTCACTCAGCCAGAGTTAAATGACTTAGTACGAGATTTGGATCTGCCAAAGGAAGCGGCTGAGTTTCTTGGCTCCAGGAACCAAATTTTCTTTTTATAGACATTGTGAGAAGGATCTTATTCCATTCATTGAAACGGATGATGACTTTGTCTATTGTGTTAATGTTGAAGGTTGTTTGGGTGCAATGTGTTGAGTGGAGGCTGCTCAAAAGCCAGCCTAAAATGTGTCCTACTGCATAATGGCAGTTACTTTGCATCCGTGCCAACTGGTCATTCTGTCCAGTTAAAAGAAACCTATGAAAATATGCAAATTGTTGTGGAGAAGCTGAAATACAACGAGCACAAATGGAAAAAAAAATGGATTTGCATTTTGTGACAAAACTGTATGTGGCTGAATATTTTTATTGGTGTTTTTGAACTCAGCATCATTGAATCAGGTAATATCAACTAGAATTTGTACAAGAATCATGTTTACATCTTCTTTGGAGTGGAAAAATTCCCTTTTCCCCTTGCTGGGGAAAAGTGTTTAATACAGTGAAGTCAAAATGTTTTTTGCAGAACATTCGTATCTTGCTCCTATCTTCTTCATGAGAAATGTATAACAAATGCGATCCAGCCTGAAACATAGCCCTCACAGCCAATCATGTGGCCTAAGCAGTTGACCTTGCCACCTTTACTAGAGAGTGGGGGGACGTTTTCCAGCCCACTGACATAGACATACAGCCCTGGATTCACCTTTTCCCATCCCTGGAGGCTATCAATAAACGTCAAAACAAATCCTCCCCCTTTCTCTCTGCGTGACAGTTAGAAAATATGCTCAATTCTTCAACTTCTGTTTTTAACTCCTTCACCTTAAGAGCCTGCTGTAACTTGACTGAGGCACTAAATGAAGAATATCCTGTCAGAGGTGTTTACATTACGCCCTGCAAATATGAAAAACACGTGGCTAAGACGGATCTCCTTAGGGCTTTTTTAAAAATTAAACCTGACACATTCCCTCATTTTACATCATAGCTGACACTGTTAGAAGAAATTTAGAATGAACAGGAATAGGGTTGACCCTGTCATGTCGTCAGGCATATGATAGAGAGCCAGTCTCAAATTTTAGGGTGGAGCAGTGCCACCCCATGTCCCCACCTTAATTCTTGCCTTGTCCTTTGACCACTGCACTGATCTCCATGTATAAATGCTCTTAGCAGGAGAGTAGTGATGGTATGTTTTCCCGCCTCAGGCTTGAGAGTGAAAGGCGGCAGTTCTGAGTTTCCAGCTGCCTGCAGAGAGGATGTCTGGCATGTCAGTCTGTCAGCATACCCACCAAGACCTGATGGGAGTACTAAGCCAGCACTTGGGGGATGGGACTGCAACTCTCGGTTATCCTCAGAGTTTCTTGGGTTTGAGTTTTACCTTGTTTCGATGTTTTGTAGTGGAGGTGCGAGTTTTTTTTAGCTCTATATTCTCATCAACAAATAAAGGCACACGGATTTTAGCATTTGCACTTTCAGTTAGCAAAGTAAGGGAACAATCGCTGTTTGTAAATGAATTTTTTTTTTTTCAGAAAACCTCTTATAACTCTGGAGTAAAGCCCAAACCCAAAATTGGTGTTGGCTGATACAACCACTGCATTATTACGCTGTCAGTTTGACTGCCTCACAGCATTCCTCCGAGCCCTCATTTTTGCTGCAGTACGTGAGCAGCTATATCCCCGTGAGGTTCTGTCTTAGAAAGATACATGGCAGAAGGAAAGGAAGGAAGCATGAAAGACTCAAAGGTCAGCGAAGATGAGAGCGGTTCCAGGTCATTGGGGCATCAGTCCTCTTCATCTCGGAGACAAACAGCTGTAATAGAGATGAGCTGTCACCGCTGACAAAGCACGGATTCAGAGGATTTCCGCTTGCTTTTGTCTACTTAGAATAATGTAAAATTTTGCATAATGGCTAAAAATTTGTATTGGAATATCAGGCCATTACATTTTGTCACATCGGGTTTTTGTTTGTTTGTTCCTTCCTTCACGCTCTTCACCTCTGTATCAGGTACTGTCAACAGATCATATTTTACTGTACGGTCTGTAAGTGCTGCGCAGGCTGGGGAGAATTCCTGTGGTTAAAATGCATTATAGTATAGGAATGCATGGTAATATTAAAGAATAAAACACATGTTCTCCCTGTACTTTACCATCCTTCCATGGGCACAGCCTTCTGACCCAGATGGTTGCTATTACTACAGAAGACAGGCCAGCCATGCCCAATCAGCAGGTTTTAATCAGTTACTGTTGCATGCCCAGTTTGGAAAAACTAAGGTGAAGAGGTTGATTTGTAAAAGCAGAGTAGAGGTTTTCTGGCACAAATTCCCCTTCTTCCAAGGTGCATGGAAAAGAGGATAAAGTTTAAAACTACAAAAACTTTATGTCTTGATGGAAATTGTGGTCTCCATCGGGGTCATCAGGGAAGTGGTTGATCTGGTCAGAAGTACTTCGACAGTAGGCACGTTTATGTGGAGGAATCGTTTATCACATGAACACAGGAACCACAATTCATGCTCTGCATCCGGATTCGGTGTTTTGATTTGGCTGCAGCGTATCAATTTGTCAACTGTGAGGGCAGCGTCAGAGGAAGTTCAAGTGCTGCAGCTGTGGAAGGGTGAGAAGTCTCGGAGGAGGAAACGAACAAGAAATATTTGTGCTTTTTGTTGTAAGCCTTAAGTGGGATTTGTACTTCTGTGTTACACCAAGACTGTAAGCACGCAAACCCTAAAACCCCATGCCGTGACTTACGCCATAACTTGACTTGCACCTCCATAGATATGCAACTACATGTGGAAAGCCCGCAAATACTGGCCCATTCTGCACCGTCAGTTCCTGCTACGCATTTCCAGCTGCTTCTCCTGCTGCCATTTTTCAGATAATCAACTGGAAGAGAATGGATCAACTCAAAGAGAGAAACCTGACTGCCAGATACTATTTTGTTGGTAAAATTGCTTAGCAACGCAGGCACACTTTGCATAGACTTCATTGTAGTCTCTACACAGATTCAATGCAGCCGCATTACAGACCTCTGTCACACTTGCAGCTTTTTGTGCTCCAGATGTCATCTAAATGCTTAAAATGCATGATATTCCTGCTACTTACTGCATATGTACAGCAGTACGGTTGTGTGTATATATATATTTTTTTAATATTAATAATTAAATTTGTTGTTACTAACTTGACTCAGACTCAACAAATGAGTCCACAAACAAAAAGGCTTCAATTCTCTAATCAATTTATTTAACCCAAAATATAATGGAGTGTGAAATAAGACATCAGCAGTGCATGGAGTATGTGGATGATTGAGAATATATGTAAGTGACAAACCATGAAGAAGTGGAAGCTGCCCAGAGCGAGCAAATGGACTGAGAGAGGTTTTTTTTTTTTTCTTTTTTTTTTCCCCCCCCCCCCCCCCCCTTTGTTTTTTTTTTTTTTTTTTTTTTTTTCCTCCAGCACTACTGTGACATCCTGCCCTGACCTGTCATTAAAAAGTGTCACAGGTTCTGGGGGAGTGATTTTCTTTAGTC
>VVAS01106031.1:0-10712 GCA_015103295.1 Ptychochromis oligacanthus | reverse complement strand
TGGTAGATAGAAGGCACTAAGGCATAGAAAAAAAAGTGCTTGTGTGAATGGTTGATGAGGCTTTGAGTGCTCGAGTAGAAGAGCGCTAAGAACCAGTCCATTTACCATAAATCAAGAGTAAAATCTAAATTTATCCAAATCTAAAACAGCTGTTTCCTGTGATGGAAAGGATGGCCAAATTGAAAATTCAAGTGGCTAATAGGATTTTTCATATTAACAAAGGGGACAAACAAATTTTGTCACTTACATCCACTTTTGAAAGATTGTTTCAGTTTTGTTTTTTTTTTGCTGCTGGTTTGCAAGTTTTTCCACTTTTAAACAGTTCAGTGTGGAGACATAAATATTATGCTAAACAGAATCCTCTCAACAGGGTATCAGACATTCAAAAATTCATATTAACCTGAGTAAAAACAGCACATATGTCTTTAGACTTGCAAGGGAAGAACTGAGGTCGCCCTCGCCACCAAATTTCTCAACTCCCCCAACTTTACAGTTACGCTGAATTTTGACTCCCAGGCAGAGAAAAGTTAAGTAATGAAGCACCACAACAATGGCTCATCTTCACCCCACTCTTTGCATCCCTGGAGTTTCACATTTAGCCAACTAACTGCAAATGGAAAGCGGACTAACTGCAAATTGAATGTCGCCTAACTGAGGGGTTCGGTGAGACGGTAGCGGTAGAGTAGCAGGTTGACTTCCTCCAAAAAGAGAGAAAAGAAGTTGCTGGAGCAGCATCTTTTTTTTTCTTTTTAAAGTTCATGATGTGAGAATAATCTACAGAGTAGGAGTGTGTGTGTGTGAGTCAGAGATCCTGATTTTCCCTTTTTTTCCCTCGTGGCTCAGAGGGTTCAGCAGAGAAGAGTCTGCAACACCAAGAGTATTTGTGAGCGTGTGTGTTTTGTGTTTCCATGCACTGCTTGGCAGATATGGAGCCTCTTGGCTGGATCCTCACCCTCCCTCCTCTCCCCACATCTCAATCCCTGCAGGCCTGTTGTTTCTAACCACAACCAAACACACACTCCAAACAAACCCATAAAACAATATCAGATCATTAGCGGACACACACACATTAAAACACACGAAAGCACGCACACACGCAGCTCAGTCGAACATCTTGCTTTGCTTTAAATAAAGTTGTCATGAAGTTTCACTCTCCACCGTCGGCACAGCGGGAGAAGGCAGCAAATTAGATATCCGGGGAGCTCCGGGGGTCCTCGAGGGACTCCTCAGGGTGCCCACTTAAAAATGAGGAACAACTCAGTTGTTTCCAGCTTTTCCAACTGAAGAAAAGAGTAAACAGCGCTTTTCTTAAAATAGTAAGAACACTTTGTACAGCAAAAAGAAAAACACGGAAGTCAACCTGGGGCCTGTACTACAAGGCTCCTGATATCCTAACGTCTGCAGTCAGGCTAAGTAGTTACAAGAAGGTGGTTATCAATGCTGTAAGTCAGCCAAGGATTTCCCAGGTTCCTGCTATTTTCAAATGGCAGTCATCTAATCATCCTGAGACTGAAATGGTCACAAGATCAGAGTATTTAGGCATTATTATAGGCTGTAATCATGTTCATTTCTGCTGTAAAGACGGACAGTTTAACGTGGGAGTCTGTTGGGCTTACAGTGGAGGGGAGAGGGATCATCCGACTGTCAAAAATAGAGATGATGCGTCACTGGACGTGGATCCACTCCCCCCTCCCCTCCTCTCCTTTTGTCTGAGCCTCCTCCCCGCTCGCTGAGGGGAACAACGCCGGCGCTGCATCTCCGCTTTATCAGCGGCAGCCACATTCACGCCGCACGAAGATGAATCGTTGGAGGGGTTCGCAGCCACCCGGACGAGCTGCTGGAGCCAGGGATGCACAGCAGGGGGACGAGTAATCCTCAGCCGGTGGTATCGCAGGACCAAAGAAGAAAAAAGCAAAACAAAAACAGAGCAACTGGATCGAGATTAATGTTGGAGCCACTCTGCCAAGTTTACGGCTGCATTCATAAAAGAATAAAAGAAACGTCCACTTCCTTTTCTGGCTGCTTCCTGTACTGCGACTGCTGTAATCCTGCTCTGTTCCTTAGGAGAGAGGAGACAAATAAAACCAACACCTTTGGTTTCCTTTCATCCATTAACAGAAATAATCTGGTGGCTGAATTACAGTGATTTGGCACAGCAATCAAAGACCTGTTCATAATAAGCAAGGTGGATCAAAGGAGAAACAGTACCAATATGCAGGGATGCATGTTTACACACACACTCCTGGGCAGAGGTATTTAGCTACATTACAAACAGCCAGAGATGCACATTAGTACAAATATGTAAATATATAATTTTTTTTAAAATATCAGAAGCCATGCTTAAAAAACAGGACAAAAGCTTCCATATATGAAAATTGAAGCCAGTGGTGAAGCACCTTAAACCTGCATTGTCTTCAATGACCAGCAGGGGGTGCCTCCTTGGGTTGTAAAAAGAAGTCAGATTGTGCAGAAATCTATATGAAAATTACCTGACTGCTCACTTGATCAGTAAACACTTAGCTGATGCTTTTATGATCTCAATCACTAGTTTTAAGTCTGATTTAATACATCATGTTTATTTTGTAAATTATGGTCCACATTAGGGTGAAAAAGAAAGATGAAGCAGGGGATGATTTACTGTGTGACGTCCAAGGGAAATTTTTAGATACTGAATTTATTTATGTATTGCTCAGAAAAATTAAGAGAACACATAATCACACTTGGGATCTTAGTGAATGAAATATTCAAGTTGAAAATGTTTACTGATAGCTCGGGTTGAGCAGGTGACTATATGCCTCACGGCTGGAACGCAGGCGGCCTGAGTTCGTCTCCTGACCAATGGCCCTTTGCTGCGTATCGTCTCCCAATATTTCCTGTCTACTCTCCACTTGAAAACTGTCGAATAAAGGTAAACCCCCCCCCAAAAAAAAAAAAAAAAATCTTAAGAAAACGTTTACTGACACACACTGTGTAATTTGTTGAAAACAAAATGATGCAACACGAACAGAAGAAGTTCTCTGTGACAGCGTGATGATGCTTGTGAGCTGCGGCCGATGGATTTGACTCAAAGTCTGAGCTGGTGATTTCTGTCTGGAGGAATCAGTTTGGCACAGCTGGGCTCACACAGGCAGACTGCATCCTCCAGGTAAATGAGGACCTCACAACCCCGCTCAGCAACTCTGACAAATCGACTGTCGCTATCAAAGTAAACTCATTATCGAAGATGGATGATTCGGGCGATGGAGTTGTAAAACAGCAGGTTTGGGATTAAGAGTGGAACGTAATAGAGAAAATGATCATCTGTCTTCTTTAACATTAAGAAATTAAGAAAGCTGGGAAACACTGGGTAAGAATAATCCTTTTTATGGGTCCATATTGCTCATGTCTTTAAAGGGAACCCAATATGCCCCTCCTTGTATTACATTGTTACAATGGCACATGCTCATAAACATGACCAAAGTTTCAAATAACTGGTTCTGCACAAGTAAGCTTCAGACTGCACTGAACACTCTGTTTCATATGTTTCTTTTTTCTACTCTTGGGTCTGTATCATGTCAAAGAAAGGGGATGTTCTTGTTCAGGCACTTAATGAGGGACAGACAGTTAGAAGAAAGTTGAGTACAAACATTTTTGGCACATAGATCTAAAGTCAGTTTCATTTTGTTGATATATATTTGAGCCCAGTGCTTTCACTGAGGGGATTTTAGAAATCTTTTATTTTTAATCACTCCATAAATCAGAAAACACTGTCAAACACCCAGAAAAAAAAGTCAATTTTGACCATGTTTGTAGGTATGAAATGTTCTGTA
This sequence comes from Ptychochromis oligacanthus, assembly GCA_015103295.1. Taxonomy (NCBI): domain Eukaryota; kingdom Metazoa; phylum Chordata; class Actinopteri; order Cichliformes; family Cichlidae; genus Ptychochromis; species Ptychochromis oligacanthus. Next base: position 6,903 of record VVAS01106031.1, on the reverse strand, counting down.
AATCTGGCTATGAATGATATATGAACAAACCCCTCAGTAACAACCTTCAGAATATAGATAAGGAAGTAACTGCAAAGTTTGCTGGATGTAAGTATGGCTGAAGTGGAGAGTTTTGGCTCAAAACAGCATTTAGATTAATAAAAATTCCATAGACTTCAATTACTATTGAAACTATTACTATTAATTTTTTTTGGACATTTTAGGTTTAAAAAGGTATTATTCCATTAAACAGGTTCTAGTTTGCATGTATTTGTAATTTGTGTGGTAAAATAAACACGTGTATTTTTGACCCAACGCAGTCTCACGGCAGTTTGTGAAGTAGTCATGAAATTTAATCTACTGATTCATGTTTATAAATACTAATTTTCCTTTTTTAGGTTCATGCTCATAAGCAACGGCTCCCACGCAGTCTGTGGGCAGTTCATGAAATATGTAACAATCCAAATCTGTTCCTTCAAGTTCGAGGACATGTTATAGAGTGCTTTAGTTTGAAAGAACATCAAGTCCAAGTCCAAGAGACTGCAGTTAGAATCCAATATGGGTCCATGTTTTTCATACTTTTCTTGGTACTACTGTTAGACTTCCAAGTTGCTTCCATCAAGTCGGAAGTGCCAAAAACTGCAGTTCCTGAGTCAGTCCCGTAGACATTCACTCATTTTGGTCAAAAATTAAGTCTATTTTGTAAATCTTTGTTATAGCATGTTTCAAAATGGAGGATTATCTGTGGAATGAAACTGCACGCTCATTGGCTTAGGAGCTGTCATTACGAATCATTAGCTGGTGATGGATGGTGATGGGACGCTCAAACTGTGGCTTCAAAACGGGACTTCACAAACAAACAAGTGACATCATGGTGCTATGTCCATCTTTTATACTGTCAGTCCCCATAGAATCCCATGTTCAAATGTCTAACTTTACAGTACAAATAAACATGTTTACAGCCTGCTACAAAAAACAGTTTTGGTCCCCATGCATAGTTTCCCCCTTCAAAACAACTGTATGGGGTGTGAATCTCATCTATCTAGATGATGAAGGTTCTAGGTTCTCCACTAATTTGAATTGCTGAACTGGACCTCTTGACCCTGTTTGGTGCCATTTTGGAGCATTTTTTAATGGAATTATCTGAAAAACTGCATAGTTTGCTGTGTGGTACAGGTTGTTCACAAAGTTTGTGCTCCAGTTTTGGTGAGTGAAATGCTGGTCTGTTAATAAGCTATTGAGGTTTTGAATACTTGTGACCACTAACTATCTGATGTAAAATTGACTGCCATTTTGGACATGTGGCAATCATGGTGACCATGTGGGGTGAAATGAAGAAGTGTGTGTCAACCTAACTTAAGGTCACTCTAACTCTGTTCGAGCCACATGATTGGCTCGGAGCAGTGCTATTCTCACTGTCATTGGCCTTTTGTGTTGTCTGTCACAACATGGATGGAATGAATTCTATCGACTTTATACTGACCGTGTCTCATATTTCTATTGAGGAAAAGAAAAGGATTTTACTGCGCAGCCATAATCATGAGGAGGTTTTTGGTGCACCATCCTCCGTCAACCAATTGGAAACCAGTCAGGGAATACACATTTTTCCCTAGCCTTGTAAATTCTCTTTTTCATGGATGTCTGGATGTTAAACTTTATTGTAACACCTGGGAGAGCAGCCGCACTGATCATTTTACTAGAGCTGAAATAATTTGCAGTGTTTTTAGCTCTCAGTGGTGCCTCTGTGTTTGTATTTTTGAAAATGAATGAGCATTTGGACCCATAAATGGCTAATGACTTCAGACTTAACAAGCTGATTGACTCATTTCTCCCCCTCAAAAACCCCCAAAACAAAACAAATGGAGACATGATAGATAAGTTACATAAAAGCTGAAAAAAAGATCCCATATACCCCCTAATGTGTGAGTACTTTAAAACTCACAAGAGCATCAGGTCGCATGAGAAACCCTTGGACACCTCTGAAAAACTGCTGCATACAGGAGCAGTCAGCCTCCGGCTGAGAAATGATGCTGGGTAACACTTTTGTTTTGAAGTCTCCAGGTTGAGCGGGAGCTTTAGTCCAAACATAAACCTGACCATAGATGTTCATCTTTGTCCGACACCACAACTCCTTTTAGGGCCATAAGGCTTCTGGCTGTTTGATGTGAGACTCGAGCAGAGAAGTTCCTTTACAACAGAGCTACTTGTCACACAGCCAATCCTGTCGCACACACACTCTCACACACACACATCAGACGCACAATGAATATAGATGCTTGTTTACCATTTTCCTGAAAACCATTTAGCATCTGTTCATCTGTTAGTGGTTTCCGAGTGAAGCTATAAAAGCAAACAAAGTTCTGTCCTGTGATGATGTGAATGACAATGATACAGGCAGGTAAAAGACACAGAACCACCAAAGCACCAATCAGCCACAGTTAAAGATCTTTCTCTGGGGGACTGCAGCTTTAGCTCCATAGTTAAATGTGCATGTGAAATGTGCAGAAAACAAGGGAGACTGTTTAAAACAACAGTGTTTTATGGGAATTATTATTGTGTTTGTAGCACATATGGCTACTCAGATAGCTAAAGTCACTACTGAATTTATGAAAGGATGCACAATTCTCTTGTTTTAATATCCTGGGTTTTAGGCCTTTTTTAGACACACTGCTCAAAATACAACACATGAAACTACAATAAAGCTGCTGTTGAGGGTATTCATGTTTTATACAGTGACACAGGTCAAACATTCAGCTTTATTATCACTATTGCCACTCAAATAGACAATAACAGGACATTTATGGTGAGGGTCATGGGGTAATTAGAAAATATTCTTAGACAAACTGCAACCCTTCGTAATGTACTTAAACCAGACTAGACCCCATCTTTTTGTACTTATTGATGTATTACCATATTTATTTTTACATGAGCAAAAGATGCATACCATAACCCCAATTTTTCTGCTCTGCAGTGGTTGGATGGAGAAGATGGGGAGCTTTGGGGGACTCAGGAGAGTACCAGATTTACATTTGGATTATTCCACATAAGTCGGCAGTCACACAGGCCCAGAGACTGGTTGGTGACCACCTGGCAACCAGTGGTTGCTAGGAAAAAAATGAGTTTTCCCCGACTAGTTGCTGGAGATTGCTGGCAGTCGCTGTGAAATTGATTGCTAAAGCCAATCACACAGGCGTAGAGACTGGTCAGTGACCCCACGCAGTAACCTCCAGTTTCTTAGGAAAAATGTATAGTCCCCAACCAGTTGACAAGTGGTTGCTGGAGGTTGCTGGCTATAGCTAGGTGAAATCGGTTGCAAAGAGGTATAAGGTGCTCTACTGAAAACCTCATGGGAGACAGCTTTGTTCGCTAGCAGATTGCTGTGGTCACCCGTACTTTGTATGGAATATGCCGACTTGTTTGCAAACATTCAACAACTACTCGTTAAGCAGTAATGAAACTATAAAGAGTAGAAAGTGGAACCTGGAAACGGTGACCGTTTGCCATCAAAGCTGCACCATTTGAAACGTTAGTTTTGGCAGTAAGGCACAAATTTTACTTTGAGGGCGAACATTCTCTGTTTTTTGTTTGCGTTACACTTTTGCAAGTTTCACTGCTGCTTGGTGGTCAGTTAGCAAGTGTTTGCAGACAAATCATTGTCTTCCATGCAAACTACAGGCAGCAATCTGCTAGTGATCAAAGCAATCATAAAGAGGTTTTCAGTAGAGCACCCTCTTTGCAATTGATTTCACCTAGTGACAGCCAGCAACAACCAGTTGGGGAATGCATATTTTTTCCCTAGCGACCGGAGGTTATCAGGGGTCGCTGACCAGTCTCTAGGCCTGTGTGACCGAGGCCTAAGATCAATCAAACCTGAAAAAAAGTTCCCATCTGAGCCCCTCAGAATCACCAAATATTTTTGTACATTAACTTCAGTATATTTTATGAAGCCATGCAAAATTTTACCTTTGTCCTATGAATATTTTCCCAGTTTCCCATTTGTCTTGAAGTACACAGGGGTTGGTTGAGATTTGGTGCTTTTAAGTCAACTTATTGTTTCCAGCATTTTTGAACCCTCAGAACCTCTTAATTAAAGGAGAAATCCACATTAAGGGCTGAAAAACACATTTAGGCTCTGATAAACCTGCAGCCAAATCAATTTTACACCCACTTCAAGTGTCACAAAAGCCAAAATATGATTTCTACAACCTGCTTTGAGCATCATTATCATGGGAGATATCATGGTTTCCATAGTAAAACTTTTTAATGTCTATGACACAGAAGAACAGAAGAACAGAAACAAACATTGGTACCCTGGATGTTTGATCTGTTTTCTGATAATTAACCAGAGAAAATTTCAAAAAGTACATTTTGGGTAAACTTTTAAGAGCCAGATCACCATGTGAGAACTATAATATATACTGTGATATTGGTGCACAGAGTTAGTTGTAAGAATCATGTTGAACTTGGAGAGGATTTATTTATTTATTTTTTAACAGAGCTTAAAAGTGTTTTTCACCCTTGGAAATTCCATGTTTCTGTCTATTCTATCTACCTGGACTTACGAAGTCATGAGGGATCAAAAATCCTCAAAAAAATAAGACTTAAAAGGGGCCTTTAACTCAGAAAATACTCATAGTATGAAGGTTAAATTTTGCATGGCTTCTTTATATACACTAAAGTTATTGCACAAAAAAAAAATCTGATGATTTTGAGGGGTTCATGATGGGCTGAATAAATAAAATTAAAAAGAATTCTAGATATGCCTTGATTATCTGTTAAACCTACTCGCCAATAAAGAAAATAAAGCAAACATGTCTAACTGTATAACCATTGGAAATGGTAAATGGACTGGTTCTTATATAGCGCTTTCTCAGCTCTGTTTTGAGCCCTCAAAGCGCTTTTTGATCTACCACAAGCCTCATTCACCCATTCACACACATTCTTACAGGCACTTTTTTCTACACATAAGTGCTTTCTATCCAACATTCACACACATTCACACTCCGATGAACGCATCGGGAGCAACTCGGGGTTCAGTATCTTGCCCAAGGATACTTTGGCATGCAGACCGGAGCAGACTGGAATAGCCAGGAATCGAACCACCAACCTTCCGATTAGTAGATGACCTGCTCTACCTCCTGAGCTACAGCCACCCCTAAAATAAATAATAAAATTAATTATGCTAATTTATAAATGCTAATTTTTTTTATTAAGTATTGAGTTTATTAAGTACCGTCACCTTCATAGTGCTGCGTATACCGGCAGGATCCTCCAAGTGAGAGTATTGTGGGTGTTTATGCACATGACACAACAGCAACAACTTCATCAACTATTCATCAGCTTTTCTGTCACGGGGACAGGAAACCCTAATCCTGCATAGATGGCTAGAGCAGACATGATGGTGGACATGTTTAACATTTAGTTTGTGGTTTCCCTTCTTTGTTATTTGTGGTAACTATGCTACATTTTCCAGACTTCTCTTCCCACTGACCCCCCAGATGGCTGCCGCTCTCTGAGCCTGGTTCTGCTGGAGGTTTCTTCCTGTTAAAAGGGAGTTCTTCCTCCCCACTGCCGCCAAGTGCTGCTTCACCTTGCTATTTAAAGCACCTTGAGATGATTGTTGTTGTCAGATGGTGCATAACTAAACATGAGCATGTTAGCATTTAGCTCAAAATAGAGTCTCACAGGCTGGCTAACATGCCTATAGACTCTCAGTTCTCCAAAAAACATCTGGAGCAGGTGTACACACTGTGTCTAAGGCACAAAGCTAAACTAATGGTGACAACTTGTAAAAGTTATTGGTTTGGTATAGTGGTTGGTTTACATGTGCTCTTGGGGTATTTTTTAAAGTCAGACTTATTTGTTAAAAAACAAAAAACAAAAAAACAACTTGTTCAACACCTTATTTCTCAGGCTCATATGGTGTCTGCAGACAGACAGTCACCGGAGTGGAGAGGGAATTTGTGGAGCACAATATGAGCACAGATGATAGCTCCCACTAAAAATCAACATGTTTGAATAGTTGCTCCTGAAGTGTAATTAATAGCTGACGTTTCAGTAATAATGCTTCATCACTTAATATATTTCATCGCCGATGTTGAATCTTACACCCTACTGATGCTCTGTGATAACAGTGTACAGGCAGGTAAAACCTTGATCAAACAACACTGCAGCTGTGTTTGAGAGGCATCCTGACAGATTCACGCAGTGTAAACATGTAAATCATGCAGCAGCGGAGAGACATGTATCAGTGGGCAGGAACAACCACCGAGTTAAACACTCTCACTTCACTGCACATTTACTATGCATGAATACATGTATGAACTGCAGCCCCACTGTTGCATACTTAATCGTTGTTTCCCCCTGGTGTGAAAGTGGGAAGAATAGCAAGAGAACATTTGAAATGCCAAATGACTGACAGCTATCGCACACAGAGATTCATTTTGTGCAAAAAATGAGCAGAAGTAATCCCACAATGACTAAAATATCCTTTCAGCCTGAAAAGAAACACAGGCACATTTTTATTCTTTAAGCATGATGCTGAGACTTTCATCCAAAGATTCTGACTCTGGCAGCAGAAAATAGGTTAGGTAAGGCTCCAAAATACATTACTAATGGGCCAGTCAACAATCAACTCCCCAAACACACAGTTTATATATTTGTTTTCAGCATACTGAAGCTCAGTCTGAAATATACTGACAGTAATACATTTAGTGTTTTCATTATTTTGAGAAGAAATAACCAAGACTGAGAATTTAATTCAGTTGCATCCAAGACTAGTGGGGGAGAGCAATTTGACAATCTTATATAGGGGAATTGCCTTATTTTGATATCTGCTTTTTAGAGGAATTGCACAAGTTATATCTTTAAATTTTTTTTTTTTTTTTTTGCTGTTGGAGACCGATTGCAAGTGGTTGAGTGTAT
>VVAS01105995.1:2195-15076 GCA_015103295.1 Ptychochromis oligacanthus | reverse complement strand
GGCTGCTCCCTTTAGGGGTCGCCACAGCAGATCATCTGCCTCCATCTCACCCTATCCCTAGCATCCTCCTCTGTCTCACCAACCCTCTGCATGTCCTCCTTCACTACGTCCACGAACCTCCTCTGAGGTCTTCGTCTTTTCCTCCTGCCTGGCAGCTCCATATTCAACATCCTTTGTCCGATATATCCACTATCCCTCCTCTGCACATGTCCAAACCATCTCAGCCTTGCCTCTCTAACTTTATTTCCAAACCGCTCAACATGAGCTGTCCCTCTGATGTACTCATTTCTGATCTTGTCCATTCTAGATTATTTTCTCTGTTTCTTAAGGACATGACTTTCTTTGTTAAGTTGTGTTTTATATGTAGACACTGGTTTATCCCTTGAGTTAGGTGCCTCTTTTATGCTTGATTGATTCATAGGTCAGTGTTAAGTGGCTTAACACACAAAAAAAAAACATTCTTCTGAAAATGGTCAGGCACAAGGACTGGACTGAAAATCAGACCTTCAGAATGCCTGGAGAACTATTGCACAAGACAACTTTTAAAAAATTACAAGAAAGTCTGGCTCCTTGGAAGCAAAATATAAAGAAATGAGGAGTGACTCAAGAATTTTGCACAGTACTGTAGATATTTTGTGTCTTCAGACACAGTGGACACTGTGTTTTCCACCAGGATTTAAAATTAAGTTGTGTGGCTTTGTTTGGCTGTGCAGCGTGTGTTTGTACTCTCTGGGGGTGACAAAGTTATACATATTAAGTTAAGCATATTAAGATTTGTCAGCTTGTTAATACTACTCACATTAGCTGATACATAAATTAGATTTATGAAATAAAATTCCCATTCTAACATAAATCTAAATTGTTAAGCATGAGACTGCCATTTGTCGTTTTTAAGCCTAACAATCAAACATCTGGTGGGTGAGTTTTGCTGTCGGAGCTGACAAACTTTTTTTTTTACATCTCTTTTTTTATGATTAGTTTAATAGTCAGTCATTTAATAAACCCCAACATTCAAATTCATGAAGGCTCTTTTCTCTACAAAACATTGTTCACATTGCGTGTCTGCAGACACATGCAGTATTGATCACAAATCCTGTGAAAAATCAGCCCCACACAGACATCTAACCACAAGCACCCAGCTGTTTAATTTTGCTGCTTCTTTTTTTTTCCACATTGTCCTCACTGTGTGATCTACGTTTTGTCTTGCAGAAGTTGGCTCCTGGGGTGAACCAATTTGCCTACACCTGCATACAGGACCATCCCATCTGGACCAGCCAGCAGTTCTGGGAAGCCACTTTCTACAGCGAAGTTCAGAGCCAGATCCGAGCCCTTTATCTTAACACTCCAGAGGAAAAAGGGGGCATCACTGCCAGACTAAAGGTAAAACAGGGATAGGAGTGCCTATTAGACATGTTGTATTCATTTTATGGTTTGGTTTGTTTCATCCTGAAGCTACAGTTCTAGCATTATGGCTGTCCTTACTTTTCCGAACCATCTTGGTTTTCAGGAGCGCAACATTCATATACTACATTCATATACTACATTCATAGACTGTATGGGTATCAAAACAAGTTTTGATCAGGCTGTCAGCATGTTTATTTCTGCTGTAAAGTCGGGGCATTTTAACATGGGAGTCTATGTGGAGCCAGCCACAAGTGGGCACTGGAACAGTAGTTTGTGGCACTTCTGCATTGGCTTAATTTTTCAGCCACAGAAGCTGTCACTTGCCAAATATGCCCAAATGTCCCATTACAAGAATAATACAGTTATATTAAATGCAATGCATTTTATGTGTATTATTACAAATCTATCAAGGATAATCATTCCCTATTTGAAAAAGGAGTTGTGTGCCATAAAACCTTACAGTTCAAGGGTCACAAGCCTTAAAAAAGTGCAATTCCATCTGTTTGCTCTGACCTCTTTAGGATGGTGGTGCCATGCCTGCAGCCGACCGAGATGAGGAACAGACAGCCATGGACCTGGCGGCGGAGCAGCTGCGTTTATGGCCCAGTCTGAGCAAGGAGAAGCAGCAGGAGCTGGTGAAGAATGAGGAGAGCACTGTATTCAGCCAGGCCATCCACTACGCGAGCCTCATGGTTTACCTGCTGGTGCCTTTGGACTCCAGCAAGAACAAGCTGCTGCGCAACACCCCTGCTGCAGACTGGGAGAGTGGCAGTAACAGTATTGTGACAAACAGGTCAGGAGAGCAATAACATACTGTGGATTAATGTCTTTACTTTTCTCTAAGATAAGTCCTGACTAGAACATATTTTTGGCTTGTTCTTTATTTGTAAGGTAGCGCAATCAGTCTTATCTTGAGGAAACTTCCAGGTCAGGTTTCATGATTTGGGAATATGTGTACCTCTCTTAATAAGGTGATGATAAGCACGTGGGTGGATGTGGCGTAGCTCACAGTCTACATGATATCTTCCTATTTAGCCAAATGGATCGTAGCTCCTCTTCTGTTTCCGGACCACATCCATCCTGTGGGCTTACATCGCTACTGCACAAAGCCAGTGTGCGGCTCATTTACTTCTGCTGGAAACTTTAAAACCATCAGGGTGTCTTTTAATGGAGCTGTGCTGTACTCACCCAAACCAAACAAAATAGTAGTGGGAGTGATTTCCCGTGTTCTGCAGCAACTGTAGAGTCAATTAAACATGGGAAGATCCCCCTCGTATGTCTTTCCCTAAAATCAAATGGGATTCAACCAGATTTTCTTGTTCAAACATTGTTTTCCTGTAGGTTTAGAAGAATGTACTGTTGAGTTTTGCATTTTGTTCCTGATTTTACAAGAACGTAATGTTACTATTTTATAATGTGTTTTGTTTCTATTTATAATAAGATGAGAGAAATTCTGAAGCCAAGAATGTATTTATGTGGAAAAATTCTTTTCAGTTTCTTCTTTTGCTTTCGCCCCAGACTTGTTTGTTTCTCACAGAGGACATTTGGATTTCATCACTCAGTATTTGTGCATCCAAAGGGAAGGTTGCATCAGTTTCTCATGTGAAACATTCCCCTTGGATAATAGAGTCTGAGCAATTGATCCAGGCATCAACACTTAGCTCACGCCAGGCTGCAAATCACTCTCACCTTCACTGCTCTTTGTCACAGTGCATCTTTAAATCCATTTCTGTCAACACACAACTTTCAGATCTTGGATCAGATCTCCTCTTGGACATGGTGACTTGACCTTTCTCATTTTCATTGTGTCATCATGTATGTTAACAGCATTGCTGGCAGTGTGGCAGAGAGCTTTGATACAGAAAGTGGGTTTGAGGACTCGGAAAACAGCGACGTGGCCAACTCAGTGGTCCGGTTCGTGGCCCGCTTCATCGACAAGGTGTGCACAGAGAGCGGTGTAACACAAGAGCACATTAAGAGCCTGCACAGCATGATCCCAGGTACAGCATTCTCTCCATTTATTCGCAGTCTGTCCCTGATTCCCTCAGCTTTATTCAGAGTAAACCTCTGATGTGTGTTTTCTCAGCTCAGGCCAACAGCAACAGAGGCCTGTGAGCTCATTAAACTCCTGATATGCCAAGTGGCTTTTAAACCTGTAAATACACAGTCTGATACATACACGTGGATGTATGTGTATGGTAACTGACCCCAGCTTCTGACCCACAGGCATTGTAGCTATGCAGATGGAGGCACTAGAGGCAGTTCACCGGGAGAGCAGGAGGTTACCTCCCATTCAAAAGGTAAGTGTTGTTTTACACTGAGCTGCTGGGACTTCAGCTGTATATACAGTATCTGTAGAAGTACAGTCATGTGAAAAACAAAGTTTTCACATGGCTCTATTCAGTCCTGTGAAAACTTAAGTACACCCTTACTGTTTCCATAGGAATTAAGAGGTAAGTAGCAGGCAGGTGCTGCTAATCAAATGCACTTGATTAACTGATCATCAGTGTGAGCACCTAGGTAAAAGCAGAAGGCTTTCAGGTGTGTGTTAACACACAATCTTCCCAGGAGTGGATGTCCCAACAAATTCAATCTAAGGTCAGACCGTGCAGTGCTCAGAGAAACTGCAGAAAACCCAAGAGCTACATCTCAGACTCTACAGGCCTCAGTTACCATGTTAAATGTTAAAGTTCATGACAGAACAGTTAGAAAAAGACTGAACAAGTATGGCTTGTTTGTTTGGAAGGACTGCCATTAGAAACCCTCTTCTCTCTAAAAAGAACATGGCAGCACAGCTTATGTTTGCAAAGCTGCATCTAAACAAACCACAAGACTTCTGGAAGGGTCATTTGGACAGATGAGACCAGATGGAGTTGTTTGGTCATAATGCACAGTGCCATGTTTGGGAAGCACCAAACACAGCATATCAGCACAAACACCTCACACCAGCTGTCAAGCACAGTGGTGGAGGGGTGATGATTTGGGCTTGTTTTGCAGCCACAGGACCTGGACACCTTGCAGTCATTGAGTCGATCATGAATTCCTCTACATACTAAAGTATTCTAGAGTCAAATGTGAGGCCTTCTGATCGACAGCTAAAGCTTAGCCCAAATTGGGTCATGCAGCAGGACAATGATCGCAAGCACAGCAACAAATCTACAACAGAATGGCTGAAAAAGAAAAGAGTCAAGGTGTTGCAGTGGCCCAGTCAAAGTCCAGAGCTTAAACTGATTGAAATGCTGTGGCGGAACCTTAAGAGAGCTGTGCATAAACAAATGCCCGCAAACTTAAATGAACTGAAGCAACATTGTAAAGAATAGTGGGCCAAAATTGCAAAGATGTGAGAGACTGATAAAGTTGTACAGAAAATGATAACTTCAAGTTCTTGCTGCTAAAGGTGGCTCTACACACTGAATCATGGGTTGTACTTTGTTTTTCACATGACTGTATATGATGGGGTTCTGCTTAACAGAAATATTTAAAATGTAAAGTCCAACTATGGAGAGCAAAAGTGAAGGAACAATTTAATTTAATAATCGGTAGTTTTATTTTAGATATATCATTATCACAATATTCATACCTACAGAACAATATTATTTGATCATCACATTGATCACCACGTTGTTGCACAAGTCTATTCCTGTAGGTCTGTTTAATTCAAATATCAATAGCTATAGAGACATTGAGCCATATTGAGGTGAAGAGTGCACTGGTTTGTATTATGAGTGCAAGATAAACAGTCATAGTTACATGTAATTAACTAAAAATTCAGTGTTTTTAGACTTGTTAATTTGTAAACTTTCATGAAGGGATTAATGTCTAATAGCAAGAGCAAAGTAAAAGTGTTACGTCAAAAGATGAACTTGTTGAACAAGCACAGTACTTCTATACTGTTAAGGCAGTACCTTAAGTACCTTAAATCCTGCATTTTTACAAATGACCAGCAGGGGCAACTCCTCTGGTTGCAAAAAAAAATCCAATTCAATTCAATTCAATTTCATTTATATAGCGCCGAATCACAACAACAGTCGCCTCATGGCGCTTTATGTGTTAGGGTAAAGACCCTAAAATATTGGACAGAGAACCCCAACAATCAGACGACCCCCTATAAGCAAGCACTTGGCGACAGTGGGAAGGAAAAATTCCCTTTTAACAGGAAGAAACCTCTCGCAGAACCAGGCTCAGGGAGGGGCGTCCATCTGCCGTGGCCGGTTGGGGCTGAGGAGAAACAAATCCAGTTGTATAGAAGTCTATAAGCAAACAACCCTATCGCTTACTTGATTAAGACTTCAGTAGACACTTTCCTGATGCTGTACTCGGTTTCTCAGTCAGCTCCACCCTTCCAAAGCCAATGGATGACGTCACCGTGGCTAAGTCTACATTTTATATACACTCTAGACTTTATTGATACCTGAGAAAAATTAATCTTAGTTACTTGACATAATATTTCCATCTATCCATCCATCCATTTTCTTCCGCTTATCCAAATCAGGGTCACGGAGAGGCTGGAGCCTATCCCACTGGTCACAGGGCGAAAGTCGGGGTACACCCTGGACAGGTCGCCAGTCTGTCGCAGAGAGACAGACAGCCCTTGACTCATTTTAAGCACTATATTCTTCTGCATTGTTGACTTAATGAAGGTTTTTGCTCACAGTGCGTCTCTTAGTTTTGTTCACTCGCTCAGTTTGGTCGGGTTTGCTGCTACTTTGCAGCCAGCCAATGTCATCCAGCATTTTCCAGATATCATCACACTTTCGTATTTTACCAGTTGGTCTTTTGGACGTTGCTCTGTCATACGCCTGCCAGCTTTTGGTAAATCACACAATCATACACACATTAAAACATTATGCCAGTGCTGCTTTAGGGAGCAACCTGGACACTGCAGTGAGCAGCCTGTCTGCTGTAGTTTTTGGTTAACTACTCACACGTTTATGTGTTGGATAGAGCTTCCATCTTGGACTGCTAGCTGTGAGCATGGTGCCAGAAAATGCTGAAAGTGTGTAAACAGCACTGACTCTGGATTCGTGACAAGTCAGAATAGTAGTAGTAATGGCAACCATAACACTAAGAAGAAAAACAGTGAATGCATTTAAGGTAAGTAGCGGAGCTCGCAGCAGTAATGAGGTGCAGAGGGACTCTCTTCTTGGTCTCACTGTTCATTCAAGGACAAGAAACTATTATTATCCCCTGGCTGGACCTCAGCTCCCTCAGGTCAGCTGTGGCCTTAATGGGAAATGTTGTGAATGATCTAACGTCCCTCCTCGTTCATATTTGTGACGATGGAACAACTGAGTGTTTCTGCTGACCTTGGAGGCCAGAAGGAGCTGAAGCAGTGCAGGGTGCAGACCTGACTGTTGACTGACAGTTGATGCCGTGCAAAAAAGATGGTCATGTGATGTCTGGGACACAGTTAATAATCAGACACATTACAAAACAAAGATATGAATCACATGCGTCTCACTGCATGTACTTTTTTTTATCCAAGAGCCACTAACTTCTTCTTGGAAAGTGGGTTTAAACAGAAACTAACTGCAAACTCTCAGTCAGCCGTTGTCTGCTGAATCAGCATTCACACAAATATGAAAAGTATTTACTGTTAAGAGGCGCCACATATGCAAGATTGTGTCAAATATAAACAGCTACTATTAAATTCATTCTACTGCCTTTACTACATTGGGTTGTCTTTAAATTTCCAAGTGATTAAACAGAGGGAACACAATGTACTGTATATCAGCTGCTTTTTAAATTATATCCTTATAGAGGTCAGTTATTCTATAGGTAAAAAGTGCATCACATCAGGTAGCTTCCAGATGGTGAAATGTTGAAATAAACATAAAGTGAAAACCAATAATTACTCAGTTCAATGAACTGGATAAACAGAAACATTTTCACTTAAAAAGCAGATCATGAGTTTTTTTGGAGGGTTGAAATGGTAAATTGGTCTCTGCGGAGAGTAGGAATTTGTTTTTGTTGGAGGTTTAATTTTCAAATGCTGTTTGATGGTTAGTGTGCTTGCAAGATGTGTGTTTTTTTGTTGTTTTTTTTATGATGACGTTTGTGTGTAGCTTAATCTTGTCCAAAAAATTCATGCAGTGTTGTGATTTGACATTATGAAGACAAATTGATTTCCTGAGGCTTTTAAATCTGATTCAGTGACGCACATGTGCTTAATTTTGAGTACCTTATTGTCAGTGAAAAATGTCTAAATTGGAGCCAAGACATGTTCGTAGACAGGTAGAGTGTGTGTGTGTGTGTGTGTATCTGGCCCTGGATGTGATGTGTTATTCTTGCTTTTACCTGTCAGTCTAAGATTCTGCGTCCAGCGCTGCTTCCTGGAGAAGAATTGGTTTCAGAGGGGCTGCGGGTACTTCTGGACCCCGATGGCAGGGAGGAGGCCACTGGGGGCCTCCTGGGGGGCCCGCACATCTTGCCAGCAGAGGGAGCCCTCTTTCTCACCACATACCGCATCATCTTCAAAGGCATCCCCCACGATCCACTGGGTAAATACTGAACCATGACAACACTCGCTTTGAAGTTTGTTGGCTAATTTTCAATGTTTTCATATGTGTATGACTATTTTCTTTTATATAAAATGCAATTTTTCTACACTCTTGAATGTTCTGACCTCATGGCCAGACACGTCTGTTGCTCGTGATTCCCTTTCAGTAACCTAATAATAAAGGAATAAAAAAAACAAAAAGCTAAATCTTTTGTGTCAGTAAGGTGCTTCAGCAAATATCTGAGTAATGTGGTGCTAATGCTGGTGTTTTTATGTGCAGTGGGGGAGCAGGCAGTGATCAGAGCTTTCCCAGTGTCCACGCTGACCAAAGAGAAGAAGATCAGCATCCAGAACCAGCTGCAGCAGAACATGCAGGAAGGCCTGCAGCTCCGCTCTGCATCATTTCAGGTAAACACTAAAGCACGCTTCTCCCAAATTAGTATAAACACAAGATGTTAAATTGCTTGGTGGGCAAGTCTTTGCAGTGAAGATGAAGCATGAAGCAAAATATGTGGATCTCAGATCTTATTTCACAATGTTACATGAACCCGATGTCTTTTTTTTTTTTTACTCACTGAGCTGCCATAGAGTTAAAAAAAACACATCACAAACTTACAGAGTGCACAAGCAAAAACCCTATAATCTGCAATTAACATTCAAACATTCAGTGTGGCACATCATAATATGAGCTGTTTAGAGTCAAAGAAAAAAACTATTTTCAGCCAAGCATGTGTTTTTACTCTTTAGATGTACTGCTATAAAACTTTTTATGATTCATTCCTGTCTTTTTACTGCCAGAGATGATGGAAGTGAGTGTAGGTCACTTGAGCTGTGTGGCCATCTCTTCAGTTTTGTTGTGCTTTTCTGTGTGTGTGTGTGTGTGTGTGTGTGTGTGTGTGTGTGTGTGTGTGCATGCATGCGTGTGCGCGTGCACGTGCGCGCAGTGTAGAAACCATATGTGGGCTGTTGTCTTACATGTAGGTGTGGAAGTTGCAGATCGAGGCACTTGAGAAAATCTCTCTGACAGAGAGTATTCTTAGCAATGACAAACGGACAACTCAGTGAGATGCCTCATGTTTCCCCACCATATATAAAACACTGTGATGTCACCCGTTGGTTTGTGATGTCCCATTTTGAACCTTCAATTTTAGCATTTTGGCCTTCACCGTTTTGTTTTTTTGGGGGGCCAGGAGTCACCATATTTGTATGAGAGCATGGGAAGTTATGAAATATGGTAGCTTGGTTAGCAGGGTGCATTCATAGTTAATTATTGCTAAATAGCATACAAAGAAAATAGTAGAATTTTACTCACCAAACCTGATGCACAACTTCTTAAATGGGTTGTTAGTACAAGTAACACCACAAGCCGTATTTTTGGAAGGATGTGTATTAAAAATGCCCCCAAAGGCACAAACAGCACAAACACTAACTCAGATTAGGGTATTGGGTCAAATTAATCTCAGTATCACGTTTTCCTGATGAGTTTATGGTCTCAATTTCTCATTTCAGCTCTCATTGAATACAACCTGGTGTTCATTTTGTAAATTAAGGTCCTCTTTAGGGTCGAAATGGATAATAAAGCAGTGTCCCTCAGTTTCTCCTTCAGACACATCCCTCTCTTGTCACATCGGGTTTAAAAAACACAGAGGTAGCAACAGCTCAGGTTTTCGAAATAGGGCTTTTCTAACCATTGGGTGACGTCATGGTGGCTACATCCATCTTTTATGTACAGTCCAGCTTGCAGTGGCCATTTGAGGATCTGCAGTTTTTGGCCCTTTTGTTTTTGGCACACTGGCCTCATTTTTCTTGCCTGCAGAGTTGACTTATGAAATGTTGTGTTTGAATTATTTGCTTGTATGATTAAACAGTCAGTTTAGCCGATTGTTCCTGATGTCTTTTGCAGTTGATTAAAGTGGCTTTTGATGAGGAGGTGAGCTCAGAGATGGTGGAGATCTTCAGGAAGCACCTCCAGAGAATCCGCTACCCGCAGTCCATCTTCAGCTCCTTTGCATTTGCCGCAGGACAAACAGCACCTCAGCTAATCCTTCCAAAGCAAAAAGAGAGAAACACTGGCTTCAGGTTTGTGTTGCAGCTCTACTAACAAGACCTCAGCACTGACTTGTTATTGTAAATTAATTTGCCAGACATCACTGAATGCTGTTATACATGAATCATACACCAATATAATTCAGACATATGGCTTACTGAGATTATTGTGTCTCCTCTGTACTTCTCACAGAACACTGTCCAAAACTATTGTGAAGGGTGCAAAGAGGGCTGGAAAGATCACCATGGGCCGAGGTAGCCAGCCCTCGACAAAGAAGAACGACAGAGGCAGCAGAATGACCTGGCATGAAGAGGACGACATCTCAAGTGAGAAATGGCACTTTTTAATGCGGTGATTTGGACATGGAGGGAGAAAAACAGACTGAAGAAAATCTTGTCTGTTTTTTAGTATCAGATGATGGTGAGCCACCACCCAGCAGCACTCTGAGAGCATCAGAGAAGTCCACCATGGAGCAGCTCGTGGAGCAGTCTTGCTTCCGTGACTACCAGCGCCTGGGCTTGGGCACCATCACCAGCAGTTCGTCTCGCTCCAAGTCAGGCGAGCAGTTCAGGATCACAGCCGTAAACAGACTCTACTCCCTCTGCCACAGGTACTCCACCTCTCGCTGGAGTGTGGCTTATTTACCTTACATGTGCTGATGTCACTGACTGCTAAAGTTATGTAAGCCTGAGTTTCTCAAAGGGCCAGTGGCTTGTGCTGTTTTACTTGATGTTTGACTTAATTATTGACCTTGCCTATATACAATAAAAAGAAAATTCTGCAGGAGACTGTTTACTTAACTGCATATTTATGTATTGCTACAAGGGTACCAACAACTTGCTTTGCAGCAGCTTACTAATTTCAGGGAGCCATTAATGCTTTCTCTGTCTCCTTGACAGCTACCCAGGACTGCTGGTGGTTCCCCAGGATGTACAGGACAGCGGTTTACACAAAGTAGCCCGTTGCTTCAGACACAACCGTCTGCCTGTTGTGTGTTGGAAACATCCTCGTACCAAAGCGGTTCTGCTCCGCTCAGGAGGCTTCCATGGCAAGAGTGTAGTGGGATTGTTCAAGTCGCAGAACCCGTCCTCCGCAGGTGTGCTTACATTCTGAGAGGCAAAGGTGTTCTGTTTGGCTGTGTTAGTATAGACAAACTGTAAATGTGAATTACCAGAAAAAGCAGTGGCCAAATGTTCAGTTGAACAATCACAGGTTTTCTATTGAGATAGCTCTGCCTCTTGAAAAAACCTTTAATGTTTGCCATATAAAACACTTGTCATGTGGCCTGTTATTCAAACAGATTTTTATGTGAAGGCCATTGTCATTTTCTGTTTTTAGTCCCTGCCTCATCCTCCGATTCATCCAGCAGTCTTGAACAGGAAAATTACCTGAAAGCTATTCTGGACTCCATCCCGATCTACTTTAAAATGAATGGAAACAACACCCTGACCAACCGCTCTCTGATAGGCCTCTCGCCAGGTATGCTTCAACAAGATTATAATGTTCACGTGTGTATTTTACGTCCCACTAACACCATAAAGGTTCATAATGATACATGCTGGCAACTGTTTAAAACCAACTCTTACTTCTCGTTCACCAATGCGGCCTGTGCTCGTACTGATGTCTGTCCAGAGCCAGGTCTTCCTTGGTGTCTTTTTTTTTGTTTGTTTTTTTGAGAAACACCCCACATTTCAAAAGGTTTTAGAACCAAATATCAGTATATGGACCATTTCCATGGGAAGAAATTAATGGCAGATAAAATCTGTGGACTCCATCTGCCAATCATCTATGAATTTTGTGGGATAGCCCCTCCCATCGCCACTGACGTCACTGGTTCCAACTTTGGGCCGAGCATTCCTGTGGTTTCATCATTTCGAGATCGGCACCAATGATGTGATTGATTGATGATTTTTCGAACTTCTGTTAGTATTCTTGGAGATGTGGAAATGTGACTCCTTTTGTTGTTGGTGTCTCGTGTTGGTTTGGAGAGAGAATGCTACTGTTCTTTCGACTTGTGAACTTTAATTTTAGGTGTAAGTCAAATAGTAGCGGTGGCTCTCTTTAGTTTTCCCACAAAGACACACCCATGAACCTCCCTGCCCATTGCCTCAAACTAGAACATGTACAATAAAAGGCACGCTGCCATCAGTGTTATCAGTGAACGCTGATGGCTGTTGGTCAGACTGTGGGGCATGAGAAAGGGCTGTTAAAACCAAACAAAGCCGAAGACA
Source organism: Ptychochromis oligacanthus (assembly GCA_015103295.1). NCBI lineage: Eukaryota > Metazoa > Chordata > Actinopteri > Cichliformes > Cichlidae > Ptychochromis > Ptychochromis oligacanthus. The sequence continues at coordinate 2,895 of VVAS01105995.1, read as the reverse complement.
TACACATACTTCATCGTCTTTAATAGGATTGGCCGACCTCAACCCAAACCGTGACCTTAAGTTGTGTCTTTGTGTAAATCTCCAGCAAATCCAGCTTGCAAAGATAGGTGGATACCTCACATCAGATAACTTTGTCATTTTATAACACAGCATTACACTGACCATAATTGCACTGCAACTGTTGGAGTGGAAGAAAACAATTACTAAAAAAATCTGGGAATTTGTTCCCTTAAACCTAAGCTACGTCACCCGGCTCACAGGCTTCTACCTGATCTGAATGTTTTTGTGAGATGACCTTGGCTGTGCCGTGGGAATGAAAAGAAAAAAAAAAGAAAAAGAAGTTTGTTTCAAAAGGGACAAGGGGCCACACAGAGTTCACTTATTCAGAAAAAGAGAAAAACTGCAGACTTGCACTGCTTGAAGTTATTTTAGTTTTCTGCGGCTCTGTTTTTCTCAGGTAGTGGTTCTCTTCCTTTTTGTGTTTGCTCTGGTCAGCAGTTATTTTTCACGCACTTATCTTTGTGTGTGTGTGTGTGAGATGGAGAGAGAGAGTACAGAATATGATATTTATTGACATTAAGAAGGAAATTTTGTACAATGAAAGGTTGTGTAAGAATCACAGGACAGCTTGGGGTCACTGCCCAGCCCATCAGTCTCCTGATTTCACCTCCTTCTGCCTGTATCCTGAATAAACTCTGCA